>CAJVQA010004876.1:0-16942 GCA_910591915.1 Cetraspora pellucida
GTCTGTACTAAATATTTATAAATAAACTTCTGACTGGTTGACCATCGTGGCTGCCAAAGGTTAAAAAAAAAAAAAAAAATTATAAATTTTTTTTATTAATTAATTAAAAATAAAAAAATTTTATTAGTAATATATTTTGCAGTTACTATATAAAAGTTTTTTGCAACTAATTATATATAGAAATGATTTATATTGTACTTTGCTTTTAAATATAAATTAAGAAGTAATCTGATGTTATATGAAAAACATATAAGAATGAGCAAACCAAGGTAGAAAAAAAAGTAAAAAAAAGAATTTTTATAAAAGAATAAAAATTAAATTTGACTATAATTTAGTTAATATTTAGCCAAAAATTTTTATTTAGAACTTGTTTTGACCAGAAAAATGTACTTTATATTTTTATTTAAGAGTGTAAAATAAGTTGTAATTATAATTTTTGTGTAATAATTAAAATAGTGAATTCTGAAAGCCAAAGACTATCAGTACATTTTTCTTAACAAGTTTAAATTTTAAAGACTTAAAACTTTTAAAATAAATAAGATATATGATCTAGTGAAGTGGATAGGTTGTTAACTTCCAAGTGGCAGGTTTAGAGTTCAAATCTGAGTGACAACGAAAATTTGCAATTCATTTTGTGTTACAGTTAACTGTTTTCTGTAATTGGTTAGAATAAGATACCTGTAACCTGTGTTATATCAGTATAACTAGAAGGTTTAGGCACTTATACAAAGTTGTACAAAGAAATACAAACTAGTACTAAGCAGTATAAACCTAAGATAAGTCCTTAGACTATGTAAATTACAGAAACTAGATAGAAAGATGAAAACCTATTTGAAAAACCTAAGTAGAAAGGTAATTTGAACTTTTAACAGTACTATTATAAAGACTAAACTTATAAAATAGAACTAGAATTTGTGAAACTAGACAAATATGCTAGTCTTTGAGGAGAAACTAGATGAACCAACCAGGCCATTAGAATTTTCAGATTTTAAAAAAAAAGAATACATGTTAGCAAATATGTAAACCAAAGGTGTATAGTTTTGATCTATCTTTTTGAACTATCTAAATAGCAGTTTGGTAAAACTTGAATTGAATACCAAAGTAGTAAAAATATAAATAAACTCTACAAAAGCATAGCAGTTTATTAATATGTCCTAACTGCTAGTGTTAGTCTTAGCCATAATAATATCAGATCAGCTGTAAAAATAAGATATAGAAGATTCTGAAAGATTTAGTACAAGGTTAAAGATTCCAAAAAACTGCTTTAAAGACTTAGTGACTATAGCATATTCTAATTAACATCAGCCAGAATCATTAGTAAACAGAGGTAAATAGGTGAATATGAAAACTAGAATGATTAAATAGGAAACTTACAAGTAGTTTCCAGATATGACAGCTAGTGTAGAACCTTTAGTTAAACTACTTAAATTAGAGAATAACTAAAATTGTATGAGTAGCTAGCTGTATACTCTTTTTATGATTGCTCTTTGTAGTTGTAATACAATCATTAACCAAATATATTATTAATAAAATTCTGAGTTGCAAGTACTTACTTTAATATTTAAAAAAAAAAAACTTTTAAAATAAATGTAATATTTAGTACTAAACAAGTTTACTTAAAGCCAAAAACAAGTTAACTTAGTAAAATAAATATAGTCGACCCTCATTAATATTAATCTCATTAATATCAACCTAATCACAAATCAAATTTTTATAAATTTTTATATATCAAAATTCCCTTATATATATCAACTTTAATATAATTTCTCATTAATATTATTATCAACAAATTTAAAACTAATCCAAATAGATTAATATAAATGAGAGTAGACTATAGTTATAAATGGTTTTATATAAATAAATTTTTAGTTAAGATTTGTATAAAGGATTTGCAAAAAGAGTTTTTCTTATTATAAAATTAATTTTAAAAAAATTAATGCAAACAAATTTGCCTATGTTACAATTTAAAGAATAAGCATGATAGTAAAACTGAAAATATAAAATCATATTTACAAATAGTACATAGAATTTTAGGAGCTAAAGAGTTAAAATTAAGTTCAAATAGAAAGCAACAATTAAATATAAGTAAAATAATTAAAAAAGTAATACTGCATAATAAGTCTAAGCAATTAAAATTGAACTGAATTATGACTAAATAGATAGTTACAGATTTTTTATTATTTAATTTTATAAATAAACAAGAATATTGAAAAATAATAAACCAATTTGATCCTGTATTTAAACTATCAAATTACAAATATATTAAAAAAAAAGATGTTAAAGAACTAAAGAAATTGCTTATAACTACTTGCCAAATGGTCTCTATAACTACAGATTTATAGACTTTATATATTAATAATAGATATATTAGTATAACTTTTTATTAGTTAACAACAGACTTTAAAGTTCATAACATACTACTAACTATTAAAAAAATCAGTTATCTGTATATGAGTAAAAAAATTAAAGAATTTTTAAATACTAAAGTTGAAGAGTTTGAATTAAATAGAAAAATTGTTTGTATTATAATTAATAATAGGGCAAATATAAAGAAAGCAATAAGAATATAGAATACTTACTTTATGCTATATACATGCTTCAACTTACAGTCTTTTAAAGTTTAAAATATATAAATTTATATATTAGATGTATTAGAAAACTTATTAAATTTTTTTAATCTTCTAAATAATAACAATGTTAACATCTTAATTAGATGCAAATTGACTTAGCAAGTTGTAATTCAACTTTTATATAACTATCCAACTTTATAATCTTGAAGATATATATAAAGACTTATCTAAAACAAAAAATAATAAAGAGACAGTAATTTATAAAATACTATCTATTTTGTATACTATTAAGGATACAAAAACTTATTAGAATTTATCTTATCAATCTTGGCAAAGGCTCTTAAAATCACATTTAGCAATTGAATAGCTTTCTTGAATTTTACCTTTACAAGATAAAAAAATGCTACCAAATTAGACAAATGTATGCTTAAAAAAATGAATAATAATTATTAAAAAAACTTATAAATATATTTAAACTATTTGATAAATTAACAACTTACTTTAGTAGAATCTAATATATTACTTTTTCAGTTATTAATCTAAATATAGAAGCATTAAAGTTTAAATTTGCTAATAGTATATATAATAAAACTCTTATGGATATCTTTAATTATGATAAATAATAGTTAATTAATTTTATAATAATTTTTATAAAGAATTCATTATTAATTAATAATTTAAATTATAGATAAAAGGATATTAAATGATAATCTTAGTAATAAAGATCTTGATGACAATAAAGAAATAAAATTCTTATCTAATACTATAATCTTAAGATTTTGAGTAATTATATATAACTCATTGTGGCATTACTGACAAGATTCAGACAATATTAAACTAATGACTACTTTATTAGACTTATGACTAAGGTCAATAAATAAATAGTTTACAGATATATAAAAAAATATAATTAATAAACTACATACTAAATTTCAAACTTGGCAAAATACAGTTGTAACTGATAAAACAAATATATTAAGTGAAAAAACTACTACATTACATTTTATAAAAAAAATATTTAACACTAGTGATAGTAAACAAAAAATAATAGAACCAAAATCAATAATTACTTAAATAAACTGTAGTACTAGTTTTATCTTAATCTACTGATATTTATAAATAGTAATGTAAAAATTAATATTTTTTTTCTATTTTAAACAAAATAGGTCATAAATACTTATTAATTTCTGCTATTTTAGTTCTTAGTAAATGTCTTTTTTCTAATATAAAAAACCAAATTATTGCTAAAAAAAATCAGTTATTATCTGAAACTATAAGCAAAATGATAATTGTTAAATATAATTGCCTGTATTGTAAAATTTAGAAATAATTATATTAAATATTTTAATAAAGTACAGAAAATTTAAATAATTGTTATTAGTTACTAACCTTAACTTTTGTGATTTGATAAATGTTAATAATCATGCATAAATAGTCTTAATCTATTATGATCACTTTTCTAACCTTTTCTAGCTATATATATTTTATATTAAACTTTTGAATATGTATTGCTTAAAAAAATTCAAGAATTAATAGTTTAAAATATTAATCATCTAAGGTTAAGATATGAGTAACATTATATCAAATCTTATATAAATCATATTGTCTTTATGTTATCAAGTAATCTATACAACTGTATCTAAAATTATGCAAAAATGTACTCCTTATACTTATTCTATTCTTTTATATTATGACTGTTGTTCTGACAAGCTATTTAACAAATAGTTCAGATCTTTTTATTCTTTTCTATTTATAACTGCTATTCTGGCAGATCATACAAATTAGTATTAATCTAATAAAAAGGATCAATATAACCAGAATGAAAGTTAGATTTGCAAAAAAAACAAAATTGATTATAATTAATTTTCTAATACTTACTAATATAAATTATAATTAATTATTATTTTATATTCACATACTAACAAATATTAACTCATATTAATTAATGATTGTATAACTAATTACTATTTAATCTAATAATTGATTGAATATATAACTGTAACTAAACTTGTTACATGTTTGATCATTGACTAATTTGAGATAAAAGCTGCCTTGATACATATATATTAAGCAGCTTTTTATTAAATATAGTATAAAGGTTTTCTATAGCATATAACTTGTTTAAAATTTATATAGTAAAATATTTTTTTTAAATCACAATTTGAATTTTGAAAAAGTTACAGTTATAAAAAAAACTTTGTATTATATGGGCTTGATGCTGCAAAAAAGAAGAAAAATGACAAAAATAAATCTTTAAAAAATCAATTTTTGTTATAAATTTTATAAGAAATTATAAGAAATTGCAAATTTTAAAAAGTTATACTAATACTGTAAAATTTTATTAATATAACTACTTTTGTATTTTAAATTATACAAAAAAATTAATTTTTGAAAATTTGTTATTTTGTTTCTTTTTTGCAACACCAAGCCCATATAATCTGCATAAGTTTGTTACCAATATATATTGATAGATTTTTTTTATTGACCTGTCAAGTGATCTATTAGTAACTTATAGATGATTCATTAGTAACTTACAGATAATTTGTTGGTAACTTATAGATAATTTAAGAGGTTTTTTTATAAGCTGACTTATTTTCATCTAGGTAGCATATTGTTTACTTGTTGGGTAATCTAGGTAAAGAATTTTTAAATAAGTCAATTTACTATATGATATTAAATATGCAAAAAGTTTGAATATTGAATAAGTTGTATTTAATATATAGAAGTTTATAGATATTAAATATAAATAATGCTATTAATAAACTATTGATAGTAAATAAATTATATAAATTATATATAAGATTTTATTTATAGTAGTATTTAAAGCATTTAAAATATCTATTTTTGAATTTTATATTTAAATTTGAATTAATTTCTTTTTAATTCATTTTTTTTATTTCTTTAATATTTGTAATTTTGATTGGTTAATACTCATATGATATTGCATTAACATTTGTGTAATATTAACATTAATGGTTCCTCCTATTAATGACTAATATTACCAAATTATATTTCAAATTTTTTTTTTTGAAATTCTTTAATAATTAACAAAATTAGCCAATAAAATAATATTATTTGAAGATATTAATCAAACATCTTTATTCTAGCGAATTAGCAATAATATAGTACTATATACTATATAAATATAAAAATTTTGACTACATTTTTTATACAGTGTACAAGTGTAAAATGCATATAACCATAACAAAATTTTTTTTTTTTATAATAATAAAAAATATTGTGACATAGCAGTTACAAATGAATAAGAAAGCCCTATAAAGAATATATGATAATATTTCTTATTTTTTTTATTATATTGTACTTTATAATTTAGCTTTTGTAAGATGGTCTCTGTTGTTGTTTAATCTCTTGTTCTAGTAGAAAAATATTAGCATCAGAAGTTATACATCTATAAGGATTTGTGTCTTTATACATTATTTCTACCAAATATTGTATTTCTTTAAAAGAGCTTGAAGTAATAAGATCATAAAGCTAAATCATTAGAGTATGATTATTACTTATATTATATAGTTCTTGTGTTGATAATTGTTTAGATTCAATTAGGTTCTGAAACAATATTGAATTTTCTTACAATATTTAGAGACTTTTCAAAGTAGATTCTAAGAATTCTTTAAATTTTTGTTTGCATATAACAGTAGTATTTAAAGTATCAATATTGGCTTCATTAAATATTAGTTTAGTTAATTCAGATATATTAAATAGTAATGTTACTGAAGTATTGATTCCAAGAATATGTTCTATATAATTAAGAATTTTTTTAGATAAGATAGTTATAAAACTGTTATCTTATTATTGTAATTGTTGCTTTTATTGTCTATATCTTTATTCTCATCATCTATATTATCTTCATTATTAATTTCAGAACTTATTGGCATTTCTAATCTGTCAGTATATTGATTATAATAAATTTGTTGAGCTTCTTGGTAAGTTGGAAAGATTATTTCAGATAAATATATATACTATTTTTGTTTATGAAGTTTATTAATATAAAGAGTTGCAGCATAAAAATGCTTATACAAGATACTAATTTGAAGAAAGTCAAAACATTAACAACAAATATTTGTTGGCTGCCCATATATACAAGTTGTATAAATAAATCTAGAAAAAGATTCAGACTTGACCTCAATATAGATTTTTCTACTAATTATTTCAAATTTAATAATTTTTTTTATTTCAAGTAGTCTTTTTGCCAATTTATTCTATTTTATACTTAGAGATAAATAAGCAACTTGTAAAAATTCTTGAATTAGAAGTTTATGATCAGATAGATTCATTATATTGAGTTCTTTTTATCACTCTACTTTTTTATATTCAAGATCTATAGCAAGTTTTCATAATATTAAAATATTAGGTATAACTTCATATACAAGAGCAATATAAAGTATATCAGCTTTAAAAAGATAATCACTTCTTTGAAATCAATTTAATTGATTATTTTTTAAATGTTCATTTATTTTTTTAAGGTGGTTATGAGGTTTTCTAAGAAAATTTCAAGAACATTTGTAGCTCTTATTTGTTTATTTAGACATCAACTATACAAAAGATCTTTAGTCCATTGTTTATTTAAATAAGAAAAAAATTTTAACTCACCTTCCAAAAGTTTTTTATTTTCTAAAATAGGTTCTACCTTATATATACTTTTTAATATTTTTTTTTTTTAATATATTCATATACCATCTTTTCATTATTGTTTACTGACTGAGCCTCTTTTATAGTACTTTTTAAAAATAACTCTAAGGTTTGTTTTAAAAAAATTACTTTATTTTTACTATTACAATTTAATTGTTTATTAATTTCATTCTTGCAGCATTAACTAATATAAAAGAAACAAAATAGCAAAATGATTTCTGGCCATACTTTAAATAATAATTTTTTTACTTTGATATTAGCATCAGTCATTATGACAAGAGAACTAAAAGTTATTGGTATAGTTGAATATTGATTATTATTATAATTATTACTAATCTTATCATGAAAGATTGTGAAAAATCATTCTAAGATCTTACTATCATATTTAGATGATGTTAATTTATTATTTTTAGAAGATGTAAAAAGAATGAAAACAACAGGAATGCCTTTGTTATTATCATCAATAATTAGAATAATAAATAAAATTAGTTTATATTTGTTAATTCTGAAAGTTTTATTAATAAGAATAAAGTTTTGATGTTCATATTTCCAAACATATTCTTGTTGCTTATATGTATATATAATAAACTCTAGACAGTTAGTTTTATTAATATGAGGTTGATAATATAAGCATCTAGTTTAATGAATATGTTAATAAAAAGTTGAGGTTAGTCAATTATCATACAAATTATTTGAATAAAACCTTTTTTTTTAAAAAAAATATAATATAATTATAAAAAAAAAGCTACTCAAAAAAAATTTAAAATTTGAATATTAAATTACTTATATTTCTTTAAGCTCAGATTAGTTGGCATCTGGTCCAAGAAACTGATCTAGGTTTTATGCATCATTATGTTTAATATTTATATTTTAATTTGTCTATAGAATTTATTTTTTAATATTTGTAATATCTATTGCAATAAGTAATATTTTAGAATTTTCAACTAAAGTGTAATTTTTAAAAACATTTTTTATAAATTTTATATTTTAAGTAAGAATATCTAAAGTTTTTACATTAAGACTTAATAAATTTTTTACACTTTTCTTTATATATAGTAGGAACTTATACTGGAGGTTATGCTGTGAATAAGAAATTATATATTAATTAGAATGTTCCAGATACCTTGTAATGTTACAAATTTCATTATTATAAAGAGAAATTGTAACAAATACAAGACATCTTACATAAGATAGCAGGCTTTTAAAACTCAAAAACCAGATATAATTACTTTTTTATAATAACTTCTATATATGTATTGTTTAATAATTGACATTTTACTTGAGTATCAGATAAATTATTTATATCATACATCTTCAGAATTAATATCAAGATTATTTTCCTAAAGAAATTGATTATAATCTACAACTTGATCTTTATTAGATAAAATTTTATTTCTTTTCAATTACTCTAGCCTGCTTTTTTCTAATAAATTATTAAATATAACTTTGTTATTTTTTGTTAGAAGAAGATGTGAGTTTAACTTTACTTTAACTTGAAATTTATAACTTTCTCTTTTTTTAATTTTATTAGAGATTTTAAATTTTGATAAAGACATATTAATCTAAAGTCACTAGAGCTAGAATGATGTAATCAAATAGATATATTTAATGTTTTTATAAATATTTGTCTCATATTTTTTTTAATTTATTTATAGATACTAATGTTTGTATAAAAGACATATTTACATTATTTAGTTATATTATTTTAAAAATATGTTATATAATTTAATGATTAGATATAACTAAGTAATATAAATATTTTTACACCTATAACAAACATTTTATTTTAAATTTTTTTAATTAATTTATGAAGATTTTAGAGTTAAATATTTGATGAGTTAAGTGATGTATTTTTTTTAAAATAAATAATTTACAAGTCCTATTTTATTTTAAGTTTAAGCTTATTTACAGTATAATGCTTTTATATCAACTTGACTATAAAAATTATTGTATTTTTCATTAAAACTTGATATTTTCTTTACTTGTATACTGTAATAAATTCTTGAACTTGACATATATATGGTTAATACCTATTACAATGACATTATCAAACAAAAAGTTTATGGATTTTATAATTTAAACACTTGTTCTGATTAAAACCTACAATTTATTAATTTATATTATATAAATTATTATTATTTTTTACTAATAATCATTTAATATATTTTACTCATGATTATTTAATTTATTTATAAATTAAAACTTTCACGATTACGTGATTACAAGTAAATTTAAAACCAGTATTACAAAATTCTTCGTTAAATTTTTTTTTTTTTTAATTTATTTATTTATAAATTAAAACTTTCACGATTACACAATTACAAGTAAATTTAATATCGATATTACAAATTTTTCGTCAATTCTTATTTATTTATCCCTTAAACCATCAATTTAACTACGTATCTACTATGATTTAGACTACAATTCAATATAATTTGATAGCTTAATTACAGATTAATCATGAAATTTCCAGGCAAATTTGCCTGGAAAACGGTTTAAGAGATAAATTAAAACTTTTATGATTACGCGAATTTAAAGCCAGTGTTACAAAATTCTTTGTCAATTTTATTACTTCATTTTTTCATAATAATAGTTATGATTGATATTGACATTAGTAAATTATTTCAAGATATTGAAACTGACCCTTTGGATATAGCAGTATATTTAACGCTAATGATACAATATGCAGTATATTGGTGGTGATATTACTGGTATGTTCTAATAATAAAAAAACTCACTAGAGATTGCTAGAGTTAACCATACTATATAACGAATAAATTACCAGTGACAGACAGTATTGTGTTCTAATAATAAATAGTTCGTGTATAAAAGATGTTCGATTAATATCTCCAAATAACGCTATTTTATTGGCTGATTTTGTTGATCATCGGAGAATTCCAAAAAAGGGGGTCGCTTAAAGCCTGGCACATTACGAAATTTCCCGATATATTTCCCGCATTATTCCGAACAACCCGACAAAGCAAAAAAAACGAAAATATAAAAAATGGCTATCTAAACTGGTCTTAATGCACTAAGTAAAAGTGTTGGAAATACGATTTTACTATATACCTGTTAACCTTCCAGCCTATGTATAACCTTAATCCTTAATATTAATTAAAAATCGGAAAACCGGAAGGTGCCAGGCTTTAAACGTCCCCCAAAAAAAGGAAATTTGAAATACGGTTCGGTAATATTGGTCCCTGTTGACTAGATTGCGATTTTTAATCACATGATGATTGTCGATTATAGATTTCCAAATTTCAGTAATAAGATAGATGTCATATTTAACTTTACCATTAAAACATAAATAATAAAAATATGTGGATTACTTTATACGACATTGTCGTGTGCTTCTTTGGTTTGGTGCTAGACACCTTTTTTCGAGAAATAAAATCACGAGGATCTCATAAAATTCCGGAAGAAGGTCCTATCATTTTTGTTGCTGCACCACATGCAAATCAAGTAAGTTATTTATAAAAAATTTAACCATAGTTTTATGTCATTTATTAAATAAAATGATCTATTTCTTTCCAGTTCGTTGATCCACTCATTCTGATGAGGAATAGCAAGCGACCTATTTCCTTTTTGATCGCGGAAAAATCCATGAAACGCAAATACATTGGCGCTATGGCTCGTGCTCTTCACACAAGTAAGCTACTGACTTTTACCATTTTATCTAAAAACTTCGTGATTGTTAAAAAAAAAAAAAATTCTTAATTTTCTCAATAGTACCCGTCGTAAGGCCTCAAGATTTAGCCAAACCCGGAAAAGGAAAAATTTATTTAAATGACCGTAAAACTGAACCCCTTACTATTACCGGTATTGATACGAAATTTATTGAACAACTGAAAATAGGTGGTCAAATTTCCTTACCAAATGATTGTGGAGCATCCGAGGTAACTGATATAATATCAGATACTAAATTAACAATTAAAAAAGAATTTAAAGACTTAAAAGCATTGGAAATGTTGACGCAATCTGAAGGAACAGCTTACAAATGCTTACCACATATTGATCAAAGTAAAGTTTATAAAGCAGTATTTGAAGTTTTAAATGCTGGAGGTTGCGTTGGAATATTTCCTGAAGGTGGAAGTCACGATCGAACTGAAATCCTTCCATTGAAAGGTTTGTATATTTAAATTTATCACTTTTGATCATTGCTTACAGTATTCTTCAAATTATCACTCCGTGGTTATGATCCTGCTACCTATTTCTTTAATAAGATTCGGTGGTATAACTATGTTGATTTACTACTTTTAATATGATATGTTCTCTAAGTATAGTACCCGATTCTTCACACTGTACCCAAGAGTACTGTTCAATTTTAAAAATGGATTTTGAATATGTTCCCGGTGCTGTAAGCAGTAACAAACGGTAATTAATATATCTGATTTTACACATGTAGCGGGTGTAACTATTATGGCTTTGGGTGCTATGGCTGCTAATCCTAAACTTAATGTCAAAATTGTGCCATGTGGTTTGTTGGAATACTCTATCATTTTATATTTACCTTCTGTATTATATAATTTATATCCTAATATTTTTTACTTCTTATAGGTTTAAATTATTTTCACGCCCATCAATTTCGTTCTCGTGCTGTTGTTGAATTTGGTTCTCCTATTTTGATACCACGTGACTTGGTTGAAAGATATAGCAAAGGTGGCAAAGATAAAAAGGGTGCTTGTAGTAGTTTACTGGAAATAATTTATAATGGTTTAAAATCTGTGACTGTTAATACTCCAGATTATGAGACATTAATGGTATTTACTTTACTCTTCAGATATTTTAAACCTCTAAAAGTTCTTATCAGTTTATTATTAAATACCATTTAACAGGTCATTCAGGCTGCTCGTCGTTTGTATAAACCTGAACATCACAAACTTGAGCTTCCCGAAGTGATGGAATTAAATAGACGCTTTGTTGGCGGTTATATGAATTTTAAAGATGATCCGAGGGTCCAAAAAATGAATAAAGAAGTGATGGCATATAATCAATTATTAAAATATTATGGGTTAAAGGATCATCAAGTTCAAAAAACTGCCCATGGTGGATTTAGAGCCTTGTTCTTATTATTACAACGAATTTTCCTTTTAATCTTATGGAGTATTTTAGGCTTTCCTGGGTAAATATGAATTGTCTTAATAAAATATTATTCTGAAAAATTAAAGCTTTTTTCCTATATCTTATAGGATGATATTAGGTTTTCCTATAATGGTTATCGCTCGAATTATTAGTGCCAAGAAAGCGAAAGGTTAGTCAAATTGATTTATAGGTTGTAGTTGATTTAATATTTAGTATTCTATTAACTAACTACATTTTTTTTAAATATTATGATTGCAGAGGCTGTTAAAAGCTCTACTGTCAAGATTGCAGGACGTGATGTATTAGCCACTTGGAAATTACTTGTTGCTCTCGGTGCTACCCCAATCTTATATGGAGCTTATACTTTAATAATATTAATCCTTGCATATAATTATAACTGGACGTTTATATTAAATCTCGGAATATTATCTCCATTAGTTGTATTTATTATATTATTTGTTATTACTTATGGAACTATGCGATTGGCAGACACGGGACGTGATGTGTACAGGCGAGTTTTTATCGATTATTTTTAGCAATAATGGGACTCGTGAATATTTTAATAATTATTTGTCCAAATCATCTTAAAGGTCACTTCGTCCTCTGTTTCTATCACTTCTTCCTTGGTCCAAATCATCAATTCAAAACCTACGACAAATTAGAGAACAATTAGCGTTCAATTTAACGGAACTAATTAACGAGCTAGGTCCAAAAATATATCCAGATTTTGATAGTGCACGTATAGTCCAAGAAGTTAGAAAGAACAGCAGATCACCATCACCATCAAGGCCATCATCATTGAGATTATTCGCATTAACTGATTTAATGGATGACAAACTGTTTGATTGGGAAAAGGCTGATGATTCAGATTATGATGATGTATTTTTCTTCCTTGACAAACATAATAGTGGTAAAATTACTGGGCGTAGTAGGTCTAATTCTTCTGGTAGTAGAAAACTATCAATTGGCAGGGACGGAACTAGCAGTAGTGCTTCATTAAGTAGAGTGAATTCGTTCAATTCACTCAATTCATTTAATCCAAATGTAGAAGCGTTTACAAAATTACAAAATACAAGTACAATACCATCACTTAATGTTCCAGAAGTTAGAATTATTGATGATGATGGATATCAAGGTGATGAAGAAAATTCAATACAAACAAAGAAGAATGTTTAAGTTTTCATTTTTCGACTTTACTAAATCACACCAGTGATGCTTAACACCATCATTCCAAAAAAAAAAAGAAGTAACATTTAATTCCAACTACCCTAAGTCTAATTTTTGATAAAACTAGGTAAATGCATAGCATTGTATGTCCGGAGCGCGTATTAAATTATATATACTATATAATGTGTTACTATTTGATTGGACGATATTCACGTGATGTGCCGGATACCCTTAACAGTCCTTCGCTACGCTCCGGACAAATTATTGATGTGATTTATATTTTTTGCAATATTTTTATATTAGTGTTACTCCAAAATAGGAACAATGTATATTTATCGTAGCGGTTGATGCTGGAAATTAGATGCCTTGATTTAATAATATAAACCCTACCAAAATCCATTTATTCCAAACTAAAAGCCAACTATATAAAAAAAAGCTAAAAAACATACATTCCAAAAAAATTTGAAAATTACATGTTAAAATATTTAAAATTTTCAGCTTCAGCCGCGACATTTATTTTATATTTATGTCAAAAAATATAATAAAAAACGGTATGTATAGATTAAAGTTAAATTATTAACATTACTAGAAAGCGATTATATTTCTACTGTCACGTGATGATATATGAAATTAGGTAATAGTGAAGCCCAATTTAGTGTAACGTTACGCGATCAGAAAATGCTTAAATCGCCTACGTATAACTCAAAATCTACATAAAAAACCCATCTTTTACTATTAGAACCCTTACTAACCCTAACATAGGCTCTAGCCCTAGCATAAACGAACTTAAAGAATTTTGCCGTATATCTATACATGCTGGACAAATTTGGACAAATCCCAACCCTCTAAAAAATAATTGTTAATTATAAAAAATTAAATCAAGCGAATAATTTTAAAATTATATAAATATGGGCTAGGTGCTGGAAAAAGGGTCGAAAATGACAAAAAAAAAAGATTTTCGGAAAATCAATTTTTATATTATAACGATAAATCTTATAATAATCATAAGAAAATGCAAACTTTAAGAATAGAGTACAATATTGATCATTTCTATATATACTGTAATTAGTTGTAAATTTTTATCATTTTTTTTTTATATTTAATTTTTTGAAAAAATATATTAAGTAAATAAATTTTAATCCTTATATAAAAGTTGTATAATAGGTCTTTCTAATTCTAATGATAGTAAGATTATTAAAATTAGGTAAAAATTCATCAAGATATGAGTTTTTTTTTTTTTTTTTTTTTTTTGTATTAAGATGAGGCTTTGCTTATATCTTTATTAATAATTTAAAATAGTTACATATATATATGTTATGGTCAAGGTCAATACTTGTAGTTAGGGTTAACCATTCAACTGTTAATTATATAGTTACTACTATTTGTATAAAACAAATAAATTGAAAATTACATGCAAGAATAAAAGTTCAGACTAGTTTATCTACAATCTAAACCTACTAGAATGGTTAAAGCTCATTTAGATTTGAATGTTTAATATATAATTTAATAATATGTTATATTTGATCCATAAGATGAACTAAATGTTAATTTTGCGAATTGCTTGATCAATAGGAGAACATGTATTTGAGTAAGAATATAATTGATCAGAAAGTTCACAAAGGCATAAGTAAGTGTAATTTTTTCAAAAATAAGTGTGTTTTCTAATTGGATTGAATGATCTTAAGATTGGTTAATTGATTGAGATCAGGGTTTATTTTGTTGATTTTTTCAATTAGAGAAATGAATACAGTATGTTTTCTATAGTTGCTCATATGATTGTTCATTAATATTAAGAAGAATATCAATAATAACTTAAGAGATTATTTTATATAAAATATCAGAGTTTTGAATTGTTGATATAAGAGATTTTGGAATAAGTTCTTTAAGAATAAGATTGGAATAATAAGAATTGGGTAATGTATATAAAGAATTAAAAGCTAGATGATGAAGAATTTTGTTAATTAAATTATGTTTATAGTTGGTATCAAGATTAGGCAAGTTATTAGAGATAATTTGGTTAATAGAGGTTTGGATAATTTGATCGAATAAGGATAAATTAGCACGAGTGTGCCAGTGGGAATAGAAATTAGATAAGTTACAAAAGAAACAAGTAGTATCTAGATATTGGCTTGGATAAATAATATGATATAATAAGTATGTTGTCAACTTATTAAGAAAGATTTTTGTTTTAAAAGATTTTAGTTGATTAAGTCTAAAGTTGGTAATATTGTATGAGGATTTTTGATTGTGATTAAAATAAAGCCAAATAGATCTTTAATTAATGTCTTGGTTGAAATATGACTACTCACTGTTTTGTTTTTATGATGTTCATATAATTAAGATATGAGCTTTACAGATTTGTTTAATAAAGTGTCTTATAGGAAGTTCTATATAATGATGTTCTTATTGGAGAATATGATAAGGGTTGTAGAGATTTGTGTAATTAAATAAAAGAAATAGTAACAATAAATGTTGTTTAGTAAGAAAGTCTGCTTACTTATTAAGATAATTATCTGAATAGGCTTGTATTTTATGAAAAGTAATTTGTAATTTGTATGATTTAATAATGTTTAGAAGAGTATACCAAATTGGTCATGAATTAAATTTGAATAACTTATTAGGATAAATTAACTTAAGTTAAAGATTATTAAATTTAGAAATTATTGATTGAGAGTCTATAAAAATATTAATAGTACAGTTTTAAGGAGCAATTGAGATTGTAATAATAATTAAAAAGAGTTCTGTTTTGTAAGATAAAGCCTAAAATTTAATTTTAGTAGAAAAAAAATTAATAATTTGATTGTTATTATTGACTTGAATCCAACCAATACCCATTATACATTGGTTAGTACCAATGTTAATTATAGATCTGTCAGTATAGAAAGATAGTTGCTGCTAAGAAAAGTTGTAATGTGAGATAGATATAAGTTTGTTAGTAGATTTGCTTAGAATAAAGATTTCAAAAGTGATAGAATTAATAATAGGGATATTAGATGAAGGAGAAATATGAGTGGGATGTTTGACAGATATAGAGCAGATAAGGTTCAAGTAGTTGATATTGAGTTGATGCTTTGAATTAGTTTTGTCAAGGAATTGTGCAGAAATAATTGCAAAAACTTCAATAGTACAAGTTTGGTTAATTATATAAAAATTAAGATAACATCTTGTACATTGTTTGTAGCTGATAGAGGATAAAGGATAAAATCTTGTATAGTTTAAGTCTATATTAGAAGTCCAATGAGTAATAGAATAGTGATTAGAAGATAAAAAATATTTTTGTATTTTTTTAATAATAATTTCATCATTGTAGTATAAGAATAGCTAGAGTTTGGATTTAGTAAGTTTTTTGGATGTATTAATAGTATAATAAGCATAAGAGTTGTGATCTGGTGATTAGTAATGTGATAAAATATTTTGATAATAAGAGTGTGCTAAGATTGTATCTTCTAAGTAAGAGAACCAGAAGGGTTTTC
>CAJVQA010004877.1:0-16941 GCA_910591915.1 Cetraspora pellucida
ATATTATCAAACAAAATTTCATTTAAATATTTTAAAATTTAAAAAATATAGATCATAAATATATTTTTGTTAATTTTCCAGACAAATTTACCTGAAAATGGTCTACAGTTTAAAAGATAATAATAATTTAAATTATTTTTGAGTTATTTAATAGATTATACTGTAATCTATTAGATAATTCAAAAATGATTTAAATTATTATTTTATTTCTTGAGATATTAATATGTAAAATTAATAACTGACCTTCTACCCTCGGCTGGTGAGTTTGACTTCCAGAAATTGGCTATAATAAATTACCCGGATACCCGGATAATTTAATAATACCCGGGTAGAGATTTTTTTTGACGGGTACGACCTCTATATAAACTAACATTTCGAGATTGATTTTGTCATATAACCACCCATACCTTAATTCTAATTTAACTAGTAAGCTTCAAATTCACTTGAATTCCGTTTCCACTTACAACAATGAAATCTCTTTTATATTTATCACATTTTTTTGTATCCTTTTATTTTGTTCATAAGTAATATCTTTGAATCACAATGCAAAGTACTGTAGAAATCTGATTTTCGACACTTATCATTATGTAGATAATTTTGGTGGTTATCGTTATGCTAGGAGGGATAAAACTGAAGTATGTATTTACTGGAAAGATGTTAAGCGACGCCATGCATGTGATCAATAACCCGAATCGAATGACTTCTATATCACCCAATTCGTCTTGCTAGAATGGCATAAAATCATACGATTCTGATCACTGTGCCACGCCCAAATATTAAGAGACGTTATACCGACACAACAGACATGGCACGACCAGCATTAGGTAAAGTACAGCAGAATTAGAATTAATGCTGCGTCGGTATATCGACTTTTATCACCTGATTTTTGAGATAACGATTCGGTAATCAACTTTGAAAAATCCTGTTGCGATCACATGTTCCGGTGTTTCAAGTGGATCTGGAATCCAAACTAACCGGATTTGGATAACCATAGTAGACACAAAAATTATGTACGTATGTACGTACTATGAATTAAAGTTTGCCGTTAACTATTTTATGGACAACATCACGCTTGCCTTAAAAAAAAGGGGCTTAGTTGTGTAAAAATATATTTTACATATTAGTCTACTCTTATGACAAAATTTATGAACTTTACTTTTGATTATTAATGTGAATTTTAGTGGATTAGTGAACTGACAATCAATACTCGTGACTATGTAATCAAAAAGGACACCGAAAAATGAGTAAGGTATTTTAGTTTTTAAATAAACAAGTATACAATAGACGTAGTACAATATTTTATGCTACAAAATATACAAAAAGATTGGTCAGCAGGTGTTAGAATTGTCAAATTTAAATTTCTATAAAAGTAATTGCATTTTCCGATTACAGTGCTGTGCAATAGTTACACGAAAATTTTTATCATTATCATATATTAGTCTCATTATGGCAATGATCAATCGTGATACTCATGTACGATATGATTTGGAAACTTCGCTCCTTTTGTCGAAAAAGTCCTAAATTGATTTTCTTCACTGTATGCAGCTGATAAGTAAGTTGTATTAGGGCCTTTTATGTTGATTATGCGTTTGAAAATAGTCTTTTAGCAGCATTTGTCAATAACGTGAAAAAATACCTTTGACATTATACGAAACCATGCCGCCACCAACACAGCAAAGACAAAATTCATGGTTGTCAAGATTCACGAACTTAATACTTACGAGTTCAGTGGTCAGATATGGAACTTTAATATTTCTTGTAGCTTTAATCAGCGTATTATATTTTGCTACCACACACCAAGTAATGAAGACTCAGGGATTAAATGCAAACGTTTTTGGAGACCTAATAACTATTATTCCTGATGCAAAAAACCCCCAAAATTTATTTAATATTCCTAACAACAACTCGATATCTAGTGGAGGGACGATGACTCAAATAGGGACCTACAAAGGGAATAATACTGTTAAAGGACTTTTATATGATCGTGGAAATGGTTGTGTAGATATTATTTCTCCTGTTATACCTCAAGGCTATAGCAATCTTAGCGTAGGCTTGGTTTCAATAAATGATGCAAGTTGTCAGATCGATACAATAATTAGCAATTCTATTAATTATGGTGATATTGGACTTATCATTTTAAGAGATCCTCAAAGCATTCAATATGACAATAATACAAATATGCCTATATTTATTGTCGGAGACCCTTCGTTTTTGATTGTACAGTTAACGTATGTAACTAACAATTATAATAAAACAAAAAATGAAAAACAAGTTTTACGTGTTACATTTACGACAGCTCAAGCTGCTCCTGTTAATTCATGGCTTTTTGCAATGTTTGCCGTTGGTGGTATCTTAGTAACATCATTTTTTATTTCTATCTTGATTCACATGAGACTTTACCGTTTAAGGAGGAATCATCAAGAAGAAATAAGACGGCAAAGGATAGCAGATGAGATTACTGGAATGAGAAAATGGACATTAGATCAAGATGATATTGATTCACTACCAGTTTTTACTTATTCTAAGAAAACTGCGACATCTAATAAAAGTACAGAGGTATCTACATCAGAAGAAGTGGATGAAAAAGATAATCCCACTGCTACTAATAAAACTAATGAAGATAATGAAAATTCTGGTGATAAGTCAAATGGTGATGTAGAGACTAAGGAATCGTCCACTGTTCCTCAATCACTAAGTCATAAATCCTCGGTACGATCCACAAAATCTACTAGATCCACAATATCCAACAGATCCACAAAATCCGCACGTTCTCAAAAAGCAATAAGTAATGCCGTCTCTCTATATACATCAACAGATTCAACACAAAATCATTTAAGTTCGGATGATGATTATGATATGTTGTTAGAAGAGACGTGTGCTATTTGTCTTGAAGATTTCGATGATGGCGATAAAATACGTGAATTGCCATGCCGTCATTGTTATCATGTTGAATGTATTGATCCTTGGCTGACAACAAAAAGTAGTTCTTGTCCTTTATGTAAAAAAGACTGCAAACCTTCCATTGGTGGTGGGAATAATGAAAATACTTCAATCTCTGTCAATATTGAGAATGAAACACATCAATCACAAGCTAATCAGAACTCAATGAATGCTAGCCATCCAAATGTTGTTTTGAGGATGGGTAGACTGCTTAGAGGGTATTTTTCATCACAAAACAGAGGGAGTAATAATACAAGAAATCTAACTACAAATCCTTCGGAAAATGAAAACGGGATGGAATTAGAAAGTGTTCGGTCCACGAATTAAACATTCAATAAACTACTACCACCCGTAATTTAGAAAATTGTGCATTATTCACTTCTTTTCAACTTCCTATTTCTTTATGTAACAAAACGTTATGTATATTTAATTTTTAGTGATTGTAGTATTTAATGTAAATTATCATCACTAGTTTTGTGTTAGCCTTTATGCGTTTATTTATTGTAGCATTATGTTAGCCATATTTGTCATCACAAATTTTTATATAAATTTTTTATTTAAAAGATGTTAATCTAACATGAGCTACTTACTAATTTGAATATAAAATAATTTCTGTTCATGAAAGATTAATATTTAAGTAATAAAACAAAAAAATATATATTTTAAGCTCCATTAAAAATAATGACTTGCTAGCGCTAGGTGATATCACCCGGGTATAAAAAGCCAATCAGATCGCCGGATCTCATGTAACCAAAACAAAGCGAAGAAAAACTATGCTTCAACTCCTAAACAAAAGTTTTCAGCATTAAAGTTTACATATACTTACCTTCTCTTACCTTAATTCAAGGCTAACTCTAACCCTTAGCCTTAAATTCATTTTAGTTTAAATAAAAATTTTATCATCCGGGTGAAAATTAGGTATCAAAAAGGGATTATGCAACAAATGACATAAAATGATAAAAACAAAAGAAAGTTGCGCGCGCCGGGAATTGAACCCGGGTCTGCCGCGTGGCAGGCGGCAATTATACCACTAAACCACACGCGCTTTTACTATACAAAGTCGCTTCTCTTTCAATATGTAAATAGTGACTCGTTACCGAGATAATAAAATATAATAATTAGTAGACAATGCGAACAAGGTTTGCTAATAACATTAAATGATTATATATGGGATCTTTGCTAGGAATTTTTTTTCCTAAAAATAGATTTATTATGATTTTCCTAATAAAAATTTCCTCGTAGGGTCATTTTGCTAGCATACATGAATGCATAAGAGCGAAAACCTAATCAGTGACGTGTTTACATGCGAAATGATTACGTCATTTTTACAGCAATCAGTGGATTTATATCAATAAATTTATCGTATAAGCATTTTGCGATATGTGAGATATATTATCTCACGCGAAGCATATAGAATCTTTGCTTTGAAAATCACGTTATGAGACATATGATTTACTATGTCCAATAACGCGATTTTCAGGGCAAAGACCCCATATATCTATTATTATAAATCTATTTCTAATACTTATTAAAATTATTTATCTTTTTTTTTGCAAATATAATTGTTATTTGCATATTCGCGATTCAAATTATTATAGGATTAATTATTTCTGTTCCATAAAAAGATATTCTCGTCTGCTAAACCAAAAAAAAAAAAGTTGAAAAGCATATGATTTAAGTCGATCAACTTAAATCTCAGACGATCGAATCCGATTACAGATATTGTTTATTTGATTGTATAATTAAATATGATATGTATGAATTAATATCGGCTTAAATCATTAAACTTGCGAACGATCACAATCGTCGTATGATCATGCTACCGCGATCAACGAACGTGAGATCATACATAATCACCATGAAAAATATTAATTTAAATAACATGATCCCAGACATATCGTGGTAATCATACCCAACGCATGTTTTAGATCATCCTATCACTCGTAATAAGTAATAAAACTATCAATCTACTTCGTGCACGTGTATTTGCAAAAATCTAAAGTGACGTCACTTTCATCATTAAGATATGTAATCACAAATTTAATACATTTAATCGCAATATGTTTGTTTAGAAGACAAAAGGCAATAACAGAAAAAAAATAATAATAAAGTAAAAACAAAAAAGGGCATTTTGAAAGATGCAAAAGTAGATAATGAAGCTTCTGTGAAAGAATTTAAGAGGTCATTGAAATTCTACTCAAAAACAGTGAAGGATTGATAAAATTAAAAACAAAAACTCTTTTACCCAGTGATAATAAAAACATTAGTTGCTGAAAAATTCGAACCTTTCTCTAGGCATTTAACAGATCCCGCTTCCTAGTATATAGAACCAATATAACATTTAATAGGTAAGGTGACGTAGTCATCTAAGAATATAATATAGCTTCTTTAAATTAGAGCCACAGATTAGCTCTATTTGAAGTTGTTCAGCCCACAAATGGCTTGGCTCTAACCTGTAGAGCCAAATAATCAATTCAGTTTGACTAACGTAAGCCGTGAGCCGAGCCGGGTCAGCCGTTTGCATCTCTAAAATCACACTTTTGTTCCACGAATCAATGTGGGCTTGGTGCTGAGAAAAGGAACCAAATTAACAAAAAAAAGTTTGCAGGAAATTGATTTTTATATGTTATAAATTCTATAATAAATTATAAGAAAATACAAACTTTAAAGAGGTATACTGCAAAATTTTGTTAAAATAACAGTATTTGTTCCTTAAGTAAAAAAATGTTCCTGAGCTAATTTTGGATTAGTTAAGCTCAAAAAAAGTTTGTTGAAAAAATTGTCAAATTTGGTCCCTTTTCTCAACACCTAGCCAATGTGGAAAGATATAACGAATCACATCTCTCTTAATTTTGCCGCAAGTTTCCCATATTCGTTAATAAATTCTGATTTACGAACGATATCCCAAATTCTCATTGAACTTCGGAACCTACAAACAAGTAAATACCAGTTTAAAAATTAACGTAAAAGTACCAACAAATTACAAACAAGAAAAAACAAGAACAAATTAAATAATATACCATTCCTTTTCAGACACCTGGCCCTTTTTACCAGCCTTTTTTGGCAACTGGAATATTTGATTTCTCAAAGATTCTGTCAAGACGATAAACGTATCAGGTGCATTTAAATAAGTAAATCCAATATACTCCCCCTTAGGACGAAGGGGTTGATTCTCGTAAGGCAGAAGAAAAACATTTGGTAATCGTCGATTATCTGGAGATTTGTACATTGTCAATGACTTTGTCATGGAAACGGTCCCTAATCACAAGATGAAATCAAATATATCAGTAAAAAATTTAAATATAGAGATACAAAAGTATCATATTACCAAAAATTTTCAAATTCGAATCTTTAAATATATTATTTAATAAATCGCAGATAGATGTATGCTTAGTCGATGTGAAATCGGCGGGCAAGGTTTTATTACATATCAATACTGTGGACATAAAGTTTCATCAAGAATAAAAACCATAAGAAAAATAATAAATAACAGTAATCAAGGAAAAAATTAATTACCAATATCAGGATAATATTCGGTACCAGCGTCCACTGACGCTAATGATGGTATAGTTGGAAATTCTGGTATATGATATTTCAACATTTCGGCTTTCTTTAAAAAGTTCCACATTGCATAATCTATACTCTCAGTGACAGTAATAACAACGTTGCAAACCGAAAAAAGAAAGATAACAATTTGAAGTGACTATCCGAAAAAGTCTTAAATATAAGTATGTAAATTTTGAACCAAAAGCTTTGTCATAATTTGAGTAATTAAAAATCCTAACCTGCAGTTCAAGCCATAACTCGGGAGATATATTATCGGGAATGTAATCATTTCTCATCGCATGTTCGAGAACTGATAAACTAAAAACAGGCTAAAGGTCCAAAAATAAATAAAAAACTTCAGAAGTAATTTACGAAACTGAAAACATAAAAATACTAAAGCTACTACGCTGTTGTACCTGAGTGTCTAAAAGTATGATCCTTTCAGGTGTGATATGAATATCAATACCCGTAGTTTCATGGCTCGCTAAATTTAGTGTATCGACTGATTGTGCAGGGAAAGCCTAATACGAAAAAAAACAAAAAATAGCTATTTTCTTGCAATTGATTAAAAAGTTTAAAATGTTGTGAATTTAAATACTTGGTCATACATTCTGCGGGTCTTGACATAATGCAGATATAACAGTAGATTTTCCAACTCCTTGAGGTCCACATACACCAACAACGAAATGACCCGGAAGATCACTTAAAATCTTTTGACACATCAAATAAACAATCCTTTGTTAGAACTATCTACTTCAAAATTTGATATTTCTTCACTTGCTAACCTTTAAAACAGATTCGTGGTTAAGTACACCCCTCTCATTGATCATTTTCACAAATGGTTTGTCGAATGGCTTTCCTTTAAAAGTCATTGGCTTAGTCTCTACGCGTGGTGCGTTGACTGGAGATGCGCGGTTAAAAGAATCGTCGCGAAATATGCGAACAGACGGGTGAAATGTTGTTTGTGAAGAGCCTTCTTCTTCAACCTTATCTGAAGCCTGTGAAGTTGAAACTCCGGAGGTTTGTGGTCTACGTTCAAGAATGACAGGTGTTTGATAGAAAGATCTTGAAAGGTGGTCTGGAGTTGGTGTTGTCAATGACCCTGAAGAAGAATCCTGAAAGTCAATCATACAAATGTAAAAAAAAAAAACTAAATGAAAGCTCTTGCAAAAAATAATTAATTAAAGAAAAACATTTGTTTGCATACCTTCGGTTTTCTCTCGCGTCTTCGGCCATTACTTCCTTCTCCACGTGAACGTTGATCTCTTCCACCCCCTTCCCTTCTTATGTTTTTAGGGTGTCCAATACCGTTCCCTTCACGACCTCCTCTGCCATTTCTTCCTTCCTCGTTACGGTCATCAGATTCTCGGTTACCATTACTTCCCTTCGCCATAAAGTTGTTTCAATATTGAACTTAAACTTGCAACAAATAAATCGTGAAATTCTCGCTGTTATATAATCGAACATGACTATTCCATTTATCTGATATTATTAGGCGCAGTTATAAGCCACAATGTCTGATGGCTGAATCCACCGTGGCTTGTCAAAATTGCTAGAGCCAGAACGAGAAAATTGACCAATAAAATCCATGCTGATCTCTTGAAAAACTATAATTTTAATCATGAAAGTCTTTAGTTGCTTGCCACCTGCCCCAAACTGGAATTCCTCAAAGGCTGCAGCAGTCTCTTTAGAAGAAAACTTACTTGCTTATGCCTCTTCAAACGACGTTATTTTATTAAATGCTGGAACGCTTCAATATGTGGGTAGATTTCGCGGGCATACAGACAAGGTGAACGCCGTAGGATTTTGTGATAACCTTTGTGCTAGTGGAGGTGCCGATACCACAATAAGATGTTGGGATACGCTGACCCAAAAGCAAACAGCTATTTTGAAACATCATAAGGTATCAATTTTACGGCGAAATTATTCATATTTTTGATTCTATCGGGTATAAAGTTGACGCGTTTTTACTAATACTTTAGAGCGAAATTTATGCTTTGGCGTGGGTAAAAGACAAAAAATTTGTAGTATCAGGTACAAAATTTAAGCGTTTTTTAGAATAAGAAATATTTTTTGACGTGTTTATCGGATTATTTTAATTCTAGGAGATAAATCCGGTGATATTTCTATATGGAATCCATCAAAAAACAAGTCCAACAAGCTTTACCTCATTCAGTCTCCAATATATGATATTTCACCATCACCTACCATTGAGAGTTCATTAGCAATTGGGTATGCATTATCATTTTTCTTTTTAAACAATAAATATTGATACTTGTTAATACCACCCCCTACTTAACTCTAATTGGCCTTTAACTCTTCCGGGAACTCTATGAACAATACTTACTCTAACTGTTAATTAATTAATCACATAAATTTGCACTGTTCTAAATACTGTGTAGAATTTTCGCGATTTAGGGTTATATAGGGGGGTGACATTAACAGTTCTCTAAATATTTTATTAATAGTTTATTTATTTTATTTTATTTTTATTTTTTTTTTTAGTTTTCAAAATGGTGCTATAATTGTCGTTAAGGTTGATTCTGACCTGAATGGAAGGATAACGCGCCGACTAAATGGTCACGATTTTGAAATTCAAAGTTTATCATGGGAATTACCAACTGGTATTTGTCCTCTAATTTATTGAAAGTTTATCACGTGCGCATCACATACGATTAACACTATATTATAGGGGATTACGATACTGCAAAGTATACTTTACTCGCATCCGGCTCTCGAGACAAAACAATACGCATTTGGAATGTCGATGAAGAAAGTTCGATAAAGACAATTAATTTACCTCAGCCGATGCACCATCTCACCGATCAACAAAAATCCAGAGTGTGGGTGGCTGCAACATGGATTCCGGATCGTAATAGTGTGATTACAAGCTCATATATGTTTGTACAATATTTGCAGAAATTATCGTTTATTTATATTGTAATGTTCTCTAACGATATTTTCTTATCCTACCCGTTTATCATTTCGTTATTTTCACTATTCCTATACATACCTAAAGGGGTGATTTACTTTTATGGGATTTAAGTGTTTCAACTACGAAATACCAAAAATTTTTGAGTGGCCATTCTCGAAGCGTTTTTTCAATTGTGATGTATGCGTGTGGTACGAAAGCTATAACAATCTCTATGGACCGAAAGGTAGCTTTACTTCTCAGCTCATATATTCTTTCCCTTTAGTGACTTATAATTCATTCACTATTAAATTCCAGATTATTCTCTGGGATCTCATCCAAAAGAAACCAATTTTTACTGTGTCCTGCATTCACAATTATGTTAATGACATCGATGTTTCTGTGGTGGATCCACATAGACTTGCCATTGCAAGTGGTGATAATAATATCCGTGTATGGAATATCGCGAATAAACATGATCCATATAGCTGCACTTTGTATTGGAAAGGCTTGAAGAATAAACTTACATGCGTAAGCATTTTAACTAACCTTTTAAATTTTAGCATTAAATCTTTATCATGATTTATACATTAAAAATTATATAGATAAAATGCCATCCAAACCGTGAAGGATTCCTTGCATTTGGAACCGATCTGGGTAATATTGGCTGGTATGAAGTATATAACGACAAATCCAAAACTTTCAATTCTTATCACAAAAGTAAGGTCTATTCTATCCATTGGTATAAATCTGAGTGGTTGGGTCTAGGCTTAGCAGATGAGAATTCAGACTATAATTTAATTATAAGTTGTGGAGGGGATGGACAAATACTTTTAAGCGATACTACGAAACCAAAGCAATCTATGATTGTCAATGACATGATAAAAGAAGCAAATCCCGAGTGGACCTCAATTATGAAGGTAATCTTAATGGCATGCTTAATTTTCTGCTTGTATCTAGTAATATTTAAATAAATGTTTATGACTTAGGATAAGTCTGGTTATCTACCGAAACGTAGTGAAATAGCGGTTCATCCAGGTGGTAAATTTCTTGCTATTGGTAATGTCGATGGCAGTATCGAGGTTTATAATCTACCGTCCTTAAAAATTGTCTACCATAATATCGGCCATCGATCCATAATCAATAAACTTGAATGGCGCCATTTAGGTATGTTAAGTAAATGGTCTCTTTAAAGCTCAAATAATTGATAATTTCAATCAATTTCCAATTTTAGATGACGTCGGAAATTCGTTTTTACTCGCTTCTGGCGCAGATGACAAATTAATCATGGTTCACGATTTTTCTGATTTAAATAAATTGATTTCTACAAGTAATTAAATTTCTGTTTTATTTTTTGAAATTAATGTGTTACTCATTTTATTTTTACAAATAACCTTATTCCTTTAGCTACTGTACCAACTTCTTCATGCAAACAAGTGCTTGATATGCATAAGAAAGGAGTGACTGACTTATCCTGGAGTCCTTCTGATGCTAATAAATTGGTCTCTTCATCGTTTGATGGCACAGCTATTGTATTTATTAAGCAACGCATATATATGTTTTTTTTTTTTTTTTTTTTGGCTCGATATGATTGAATTATGTTTGTTAGGTATGGAATTTAGAACATGGCATTCCGATTGCTATGTTTCGTGGCCATCATGGTCGGTTATTATGTACAGTTTGGAGCTTGGAAGATGAAGATACGATTTTTACTGGTGGAGATGATGCTTCGTGTTTTTGCTGGAAAATATCCCAAAACCCATATGAACACTCTAAAGGTATTACTCGATTTGGCTTTTTACTTGCAGAAAAGAAAGAAAAAACATAACATTGTTGTTTTTATGACAATTAAAAGAAATAGATTTCAGTTCAGAAATTAAAAGCAACACTATGTCTGATGCTGTTGCTAAAGATATGTCCCAGTCATTAGAAGAAACTATTTTAACGACACTCGATAAGGTAGAACATACGTCAACACATACAACGACAGACACACCAGAACCTATTCAGAAAGTTGAAGTTCGTGCATCCAAAAAAAAAAAATTCAAGAACCTTTTACCTTTGGCAACATCTCCATCACGAAGAAAAAATCTTCAATATAGCACTTTTGACATTGCGAGAAAATTATATGATGGTGATATATCGAAAGCGATGGAATTTTGGACTGATAATGAGCATAAAGGTCAAATGTCGATTGACGAACACGATAATATTGATATTCAGACCCCGCTATCTGTAGATCTGTTTTTTGGGGAAGGAAATAAGTCACGAAAGATAATTGAGCAAGAAAGTAATTGATGCATTATAAATATAACTACTGTATTTCTCTCACATATAAATTTTAAACTATTTTTTTTACCAAACTTTCCGTTCATATATGCAGTCAAAGCGCATAACAATTTAGGAATTACTATGGGTTTAGGAGGTTTGGAAGTCAGCCCTGCTTTTCCTCTGCAAATGTGGTCTAATAATTTTGCTGAATTGATTAAAAGTTATGAAAACAATGACGAATTTGCCAATAAAGATTGGATACTTCTCGCCCTTAGTCCATTGGGTACTTCATTGTTCTAAATTAACTGATAATGTCATTTGTAAAGAACCTGAAATCTTAATTCTTTATTGTATTTATCTTATGGACTAATAAATAGCTGGCCGAGATGTATGGCAATCCTTGATACGCCTTCAGGCTGAGAAACTTGTAGCTAAAAATGACCGCCACGGTGCGGTATTATGTTGGTTAGCATGTGGTGAAGTTTATGAAGCTATCAATGTTTATCGCAAAGCTGAAATGTATCGGTAAGTTAATTCAATTCCAAATATTATCACAATAAAATCTTCAAAATTTTATAATGCATAATTTTTAGTGAGGCGATTGCTTTAGCAAAACTTCGTCTGATTGATGAAGATCCAATTTTTTCGGATCTATATTGTTTATGGGCCAATCAATTAGAAAAAGAAGAGGCATATGAGCAGGCTGCAATGTGGTAATTCAAGTTACCTTAATGAATTATGTATTATTGTTGCCATCTTCTTGTTTTAAATATCCCTTCTATTGCCAGCCATTTAGCAGCAAAAAAGGATAATTCAATCCATCATGCGTTAAACGTTTTATCACGTCGTGGTGATCCCTCAGCACTACGTACTGCAGCCAGTTTAGCGTTGATGCTTGGAGATTCATCCGCAGACGAAAGAATATCAAGATATTTTGAAGATCAAGAAATAAGAAGCTCTAAAAAAAGCAACTATGTTGAGCCAGATAATGTGAAACCATTTGAAGAGTAGGATATTGCATATATAATGAAGTAAAAACTTAATTTTTGATTATACAGTTAGGTTAATCTTTAGTATAGGTGAGTAAATATATATTGAATTTAGAGAGCAGAATCTTCTCTGCTTTTGAATAAAAGCATTCTTTATAAGCTTTCTTGATATATGTTATAGATAATTTTTTATCAAATTTAAGTATAAAGAAATAGGTAATTATTCTGACTAAGAATTAAGTATAATTAGTTTGGATATAATTTTAGCTATTACTTGATAATAATGAAGATTATTAATTTGGTTATTGATAGTAGCAGTTTTTAAGTATGTATTAAAGTAATTATAAAAGTAATAGTTTTTATGTATATGTTTAGTATTATTTGTTTTATTAAGTTTGTTAAGTTTTAAAAATTGTTTTTAGTTTTGGCTGCTAGTTGGTATAAATATGTAATTAGTGTTGGTTTTAGAAGGTAACAAAAAATTTATTATATTTAAATATAAAAATGTTTAAGATTGGATATAATTATTTGAATTTGAGATTTAAAAATAGGTTTGAATTAATAAAAACAGAAAAATGTTTAAAGAATTTTTTGAAAAATGTAGTTAAAAAAATTTAATATTATGTTTTGTGTTTTTAAATAATGTAATACAATTGTTTATAGTACAAGTATAAATATGATATGTTCTGTTTTAAAGCAAAATTGTAAATATTTATATAATAAATTAACAAAAATAATAATAAATTAGTTAGGTAAAAAAGCTTTGTGTATATTAAAGAGTTTAATTTTTTTTTTTGGTATTAAGGTGAGGCTTTGCTCATATCTTTATTGGTAGTTTAAAAATTAGTAGTTACATGAAACTGCTATGTACAAAAAGTAATTTTTTATATAAATGCTATAGCTAAAACCAACACTTGCAGCCAGGGTTAACCATTAAACTGCTAACTATATAGCTACTCTAAGTACAAATAAAAGAAAAACTACATTCAAAAATAAAAGCTCAGACATATTTATCTGCGATCTAAATCTATAAGTGTGGTCAAGACTCATCTAGTTTTGTAAGTTTAGAATATGGTTATAAGAAATATTGTATTTGATCCAAAGAATGATTCAGATGTTGATTTTATGGATAGTATAGCCAGTAGGTAGACAGGTATTAGAGTTGAAGTGTAGTTGGTCAGGTAGCCTATATAGATAGAAATAAGTATAATTTTTGCAATTAAAATTTCTTTTGTTATTTTGATTTGAATGAAGTAAAGGTTAGACATAAGGTGGTTTAAGTTCTTGTTATTGTTTTCAGTTAGCAAAATTTATACAATATGATTTTTATATTTGTTCATAAGAAAGTTCATTAACTTTAAATAGAATAGCAATAATTGTTTATAAAGCTAGTTTGTATAAGATATTAAAGTTTTGTACAATCTTAATTAGAAATTTAAGAATAAGTCCTTTGAGTATGATATTAAGATAGTGTTGATTGGTTTGAAGAGATATAGAATAAAAGACATAGTGGTTACTGATTTTATGAATAAGTTCTTCTTGTTGGTTTATAGATAAATCAAGATCTGTATAATTAATATATTCAGATATGCTAGTTTGGATAATATCGAAGATAAGCGATGAATTTGAGCATGTACACCAATGGGTTAGAGAATCAGCAAAATTACAGTTAAAACAGTTAGTATTGTAAAATGTGTGTAGGTAGGTTTTGTGGAAATAAAAATAGGTAAAAAGTTCATTTAATAGAATTTAAATTTTGAAAGATTTAAAATAGTTGAGTTTAAAATTTGTGATATTATAAGTCATTTTTTGGTTGTAGTTAAAGAAAGACCAAGTTGACCTTCAATCAATTTAGGAGACCAAGGCTTTCCATTCTTTGTTACATTTTTGGAAGGACCACATTGCTAAAATATAGACTCTGCAGATATTTTTGGTAAAGCTTCTAGTTGGATGTTCTATAAAATATTGGTTCTAAAGAATTATATAATATGGATTGTAGATGTTTGTGTAGTTGAGATATAATGTAGTGATGAATTATGTTGTTTTGCTAGTGAGTCTGCTAAATTATTAAGAATGTTATCAGAGTGGGCTTGTACTTTGTGAAAGCTAACCTGATGGTTATAAGATTTGATAATATTAAGCAAAGTGTGCCATATTGGCCATGAGCTGAATTTGAAAAGCTTGTTAAGGTTTGAAAGAGTAATATATATTTTTGAATATTTAGTAATTATAGACTGAGAGTTAGTGAAGATGTTGATTATTGTGTTGCAAGGGATAATTGAAACAGCTAAAAGAATTAACATTAGTTCAGCTTTGTAAGAAGATGGCTAGTAATAAATTTTCACTAAGAATTTGTGAATTATTTGGTTGGAATCATTAACTTGTACCTATCCAATACCCATTGTACATTGATCTGTACTGATGTCAATTACAGAGCCATCTGTATAGAAGTTAAATATATTTTGTACTGTATTGGTAAGGGAATATTGTTTGAGTTTATATGTGGCTTCCTCTTGCTTAAAAATTTCTAATATAGGAGAGTCAGAGATATAAATAGTAGGGGCAGAAGGTAGAGATAGTGGATGTTTAATTGCAGTTGATGAATCAGATCAATATAGTTTGCATTAAAGTTGAGAGTATTAGAAAAAACTCTTCCAAGAAATTGAGTAGAGATTATTGATGATAAATTAATTGTATAGCAGTTTGCAACTCTGTGGGAGTTGAGGTAGCAATCTATACAAACTAAGCATTGAATTAATAGAAGGGGGTAGTAAGTTGAGAGTTCTGTATTAATATTTGTTTTCCAGTGTGTAATAGAGATTTGGTTATAATTTTTAAAGTATCTGTAAATTTTGCCAATAATAATATCATTATTATTGTATATTAGTAGTCAGGGTTTAAGTTTTTTAGTAATGTGTTGAGAGTTGTAAGCAAAAAGGTTGTGTCTGGTTTGTTGATATTGTGGAAGTAGTGTTCTAGAGCTATTGTTAGTTGTTACAGTATTCTCTAGACATGTAAACCAGGATGGCTTATGTCTTTTGGGTAGCTGTATTAAATAAGGTAAGAGATGATTCTATAGAAGTAAAGTAGTATTGTCTGCAGTACAGAGTTGTTTAAAATACAGGATATTAAGTTTTTTAAGTTGTTTTTTAAAGATAGTATATTGAGGATAGGAGGACATGATTGGTTCAAGTGATTGAAGCTTATATTGTATGGTATTGGGCCAAGATACACTATTATTAGTTGTTATAGACATGTTAATATGTATGAAAAGTTGGATAATTTTAAAGTTTAAGATATATCTATTAGGTCCATCAATATTGGATTGGGGGTGTTGTAATATATTTGTAGTTGACCAGAGATTATTTTGTAATTGTTGTAGTCAAATGCATATAGAAGTTTCTAGTAAATCAGAGTTGTTAATTCATAATATGAAGTTAGATATATGATGTTAAAGCTGGATGTCTCAGATATTGTGTATATTATATAAAAATAAATTAAGCATGGTGCTATTTGGGATGAAACGAGCTAGATGTGATTTATGTTTAGCTACAGTTAAATATTTGACTAGAATTTTATTGAATACAGAATGAGGAAGAACTATATTGTGTATTCAGTATTCTAGTATAGGAATAATAATTGTGTTAATAATATAAATTATTTGTTTATCTGTAATTTTTTAGGTGCCAGTAATGTTTATAAGTTGAAGTGATTCTTCTTGAATTAGTTTAATTTATGTAGTTTGTTTGTTGTTAAGTGTAAACCAGCAACCAAGGAATTTAAAAGGTTGGTTGGCTGGAATAGATGTAAGTATAGAATTAAAGAATTGAGTAGTAGTTTGGAGTTGATTTGATATAAAGATAGATTTAAAGAAGTTGATTTAGATATTGGCTATTTGGTAAAAGGATGTTGCAATTTGAAGTATTTTTTCGAGTTCTAACTTAGATTGGGATATCTAAGATGTATTATCTATATAGGCTAGAACAGAAGTAGATGTATTAAGATTTTGAGTTTTAAGTAGGGAAAGGCTGATTGGCCATGTTGTATATAATGTATAGCCTTTATGCTGTGATGTGACTTTATGAATGATTGGGTCATAATATATCTGCCAAAAGAGGAGAGTAATAGTTTTACCTTGGTCTATTCCATTTTTAACTGAATAAAAATTAGTAAGGCCAAAGTTTGTAATTACTCTGTTTTGATAGTTTGTAAGTAGATTAATAAGTATATTAATCAGTTTGGATGGCATATTGATATGATTAAGAGCTTTTTCAAATAGGTTTA
>CAJVQA010004878.1:0-16937 GCA_910591915.1 Cetraspora pellucida
TATTTCGACTTAGCCGCCGTAGGTTACACGAGAATTGGAAGGAATTAGCGACAGACTCGCCGATTTGCCGCGCAACAGTAGTATGTGTTTTTTTTTTCTTTTTTTCTTTTTGAATTTTGGTTCTTACCAGTCTTCTTTCTGTCATTTATGGTGGATTTTTTGGCTTTTCTTATGGTCTTTCTGGTTCTCTCATTCTTCTGGCAATTATGGTAGTACGTGTATTTTTTTTCTTTTTTTCTTATTAAATTTTGGTTTTTATTGGTTTTTATTCTGTTGATTATGATGAATCTTTTAGTTTTTCTTATTATCTTTCTGTTTTTCTCCTTCTGGTAATTATGATGACATATATGTATAGTTTTTTTTTTTTTTTTCTTTTGAATTTTGATTTTTATCAATCTTCTTTCTGTCAATTATAATGGATCTTTCATTTTTTTTGTGATCTATTTGCTTTTCTCATTCTTTTGATGATTATAGTGGTATGTATGTTTTTTTTTCTTTTTTTTTTATTGAATTTTGGTTCTTATTGGTCTTTTTTCTGTTGATTATAGTGAATATTTTGGCTTTTCTTATTGTCTTTCTGCTTTTCATCTCTTGGTAATTATGATGACATATATGTATAGTTTTTTTTTTCTTTTGAATTTTGGTTCTTATTAGTTTTCTTTCTGTCAATTATGGTAGATCTTTTAGTTTTTTTTTGTGGTCTTTTTGCTTTTCTAATTCTTCTGACAATTATAGTAGTATATATATATTTTTTTTCTTTTTTTCTTTTTTTTTTTTAGTTCTTATAGATCTTTCTTTTGTCAATTATAATGAATTTTTGATTTTTCTTATAGTTTTTCTAATTTTCTTATTTTTATAATGATTATGATAATATGTATGTATTTTTTTTTTTTGAATTTTGGTTCTTATTGATCTTTCTTTTGTTACTTATAGTGAATCTTTTGACTTTTCTTATAGTTTTTCTGTTTCTCTTCTTTTAATAATTATAGTGATATGTATGTGTTTTTTTTTTAAATTTTGGTTCTTATTAGTTATTTTTTTATTGATTATAGTAGATCTTTCAACTTTTCTCATAATCTTCTTGCTTTTCTCATTCTTTTAGTGATTATGATAGTATATATATTTTTTTTGAAATTTGGATTTTACCAGTTTTCTTTTTGTTGATTATAATGAATTTTTAGATTTTTCTTATACTCTTTTTGTTTCTCTTTTTTCAGCAATTATGATGATATGTATATATATATTTTTTTGAATTTTGGTTCTTATCAGTCTTCTTTTTGTCAATTATGGTGAATCTTTCAACTTTTCTTATAGTTTGTTTGCTTCTCTCATTCTTCTGGCAATTATAGTGATATATATGTATTTTTTTCTTTTTTTCTTATTGAATTTTAGTTCTTATTAGTCTTCTTTCTCTTAATTATAATAAATTTTTCAGTTTCTTTTGTGGTTTTTCTACTTTTCTTCTAGCAATTATAGTGATATGTATATTTTTTTTTGAATTTTGGTTCTTACTGGTCTTCTTTTTATTAATTATAATAAATTTTTTAGCTTTTCTCATAATCTTTCTATTTTTTTTATTCTTTTAAAAATTATAATAATATATGTTATTTTATATATTTTATATTCTAATATCTTTTTTTGTTTAATGAAACTTTTTTTAAAATAAGATTCAGTTTGATTAAGTTAAACATTATATTTATCAATATTATAATGTTTATTTAGCTTTAAATTAATAAGTCTATTCTATACTAAGACTAATTGTAAAATATAAATCATATTTTGTAAAGACTATTATGTTTAATGTTATTAGTTAATCAACTACTGTAACAATCAACTGTCTAAGTCATTAGTTAAGCTGTTAACTTAGTTGGTTAAGTTATTAAAGAGTAAATTCAGAGTATCATCATTTAATTTATTTGATTTGTTAAGAAATAAATTATTATATATAATTGTATATAAATAAAAGTTTAATTTTTACTATTTATATTTGTAAAAATTAAAATAAAATCACAATACTGCTAATAATTTTACAACTAAAGCTGAGTTTTAAATATATAAAATAGTATATATATAGTAAAAATATTTATAAAATCAAAAAAATTTTATACAAACTTATTTTATAAATTTAATTTTAGATATTACTATTATAAATATTTTAGTAAAATAATATTATGACAAGTAATATACTTACCAAATAATGTGTTAAAAAATATTAATCTTATTTAGATTAACTTAAAGCTATATACTAAGTAATTTTATAGTTTTTAAAAAATATTTACCTATAGCACTTGGTTTTAAAATGCTATTATATTTGAGTTATGATCTAACACAATATGCTAACATGTCAGATATAATTATTCAAATGTTTGATTATATAATCTTATAGACAGATATATTAATCAAACCTTTTGACCCTTATCTTAGTTTCAAATTTCCTAATTTTTATTATATAAGCTTAATTTTATATATAAATCTATTAGAATTCCAATACTAGTTCTAGTTTTAAACTATACTAATAGATTACTTAATTATACTTCTGTTAGAAAGTTAATTTTGTTTCAAATTAAATGAAAATGGCATTAATAATTTAATCATTAGTATATTGAAAGAAACAGCTACTAAGTTCGATTTAGCATTTTTAAGCATATGCTAATATGGCAGCTATAGATATTACTCAAAATTGTTTACTTGGTCTTTCAGATTATAATACATTCTGTATTGCATATCATTTTATAAAAAGTGTTTACAACAATTCAAATCACATTCAGTCAGACATGTAAAATTCTATAAACTGCTTTAATGTTATTACTAATAATATAACAATTTTGTTTTATAATTATAGCTTGCAGTTTTATTTTTAGTAGTGCAAAATAAACTTTTTTAGTTTAAACTTGATCTTAACAAAACTTTGTTTATTAAAAATTGTATAAACAATAATTTATTAATTCTTAAAGCTTATAATCAACTTCTGTTATTTGTAAATTTACAGTATATGTGTATAAACCTATGTTTAACTTGAATTGTTTTTATTAACTATCTAATTCAATTATTAGAAATATTACTTATAAATGAATTAATATAGAAGAATAAATAAATAATAATCAAAGTATCTTTTTATAATCTTGTAATATTTTAATTCATGATATAATTTAATTTTAAGATTTTTTTATTAAATTTTCTAATATAAACTTATATATCTATAAATTTAGATAAGTATTTAATATATACATATTATATAAGTTTATTGTAAATTTAGTTTTAATAAAATAAAACCAAATGATCATTTTCTTTTAAAAATAATAAATCATGAACAGTTCAGGATTTAGACAATTTCATTTTTCAGTAATAATATTACTAGCATCTGAAAAAAGTCTTTCAAATAGAACTGACATACTGTAGCAGGTATAAATAAAAACTTATGTACTTGTTTATATAATAAAAAGAATGTTTTTTTTCTCTTATCATCATTATAAAGAATTATGAAGATAATACTGTGAATGATTTAAAGGTAATACAGAAAGAGAAGGAAGTTGTAAGTAAAGAGGGATTTCTATATTAATTTGAGATGTTGAAGGTTGTGAAGATAAATGATAATTAAAAAAATCTATAAATATTAATATGTAACTTAAAAAAAAAGTAAATATAAATAGTGATATAATAGAGGTTTCTAATAATTCAATTTATTTTTTTAAGTTTTGTTTGATGTTTTTTATTTGAATTAATAATAAAAAATTTAAATATTTAAATTTAGGATCTAGAAAACTTGCTATATAACCTGATTTATTAGGAATATCCCAATGTCTATATAATGAAACCAAAATATTATTGCATACTATAATAATTTATGGATTTGTAAGAGTATATACTATACTTTTAAGATATTCTCTCAAACAATATAAAGTTGGATACTATAATGAAAGAGTTAGTTATAAACTATCAGATATAAGATTTGTTGCATCAACAAATAGCTGAAATAATAAAATTAATTCTTTTAATGCATTCCAATCTTCAGAACTAAATTAATTTTTTTAAACTATTACTATCATTTTGTGTAGTTTTTTCAGAATCTAAAACAAGTTTATTAACTAATATAAAAATTGTTTCAAGAAAATAAATAAGTCATTCTAATAAAAAAAAGTACTGTTTTATCATATTTCTGTATTAGATGCAATTGGATCTAGAATGTTAATCTCTTATAAATTTGGTTCTATTAATATATTTATTATATATATATATATATATTAAATGTTAAGGTGAGTACATGTGATTCAGAATTTTACTGATAGTATAAGTTGGCCAGCACCTATACATGTACAGACGCAGAGGCAATTACAGAAAGAGTGTACAACTAGCCATTTGTACAACTTTAGTCATTGTCTAATTTAAGTAGTCTGCCTAAAGGTTCTATACTAGTTGCTATATCTAGAACCCACCTGTAGATCCTCTATTTAAACACTCTGTATCCTGCATTTATCATACCCTATTAGCGACTCTTATAAACTGGTGAAGATATGCCATAGTCACTAAGTCATATTTAACTTTGTACTAAACCTACCAGTGCATCTGTATCCCATACTTACAGCTTACCTGGTCACACTTTGGTCTAAACCATCACTTGCAATCAGAGCTAACCATTAAATCACTTTTATACTTGTAAGGTTTACCTAAAACCATAGTACCCATCTTTTCGACATCCTCTCCATCGTTCTCTACTAACCACTACTCAGAACCGACAGGACTTCCTGAACTTCTAATCCAGATGGCCCAGTATAGTATATCTTAGTATCCTTTTTCTCCAGTGATTTCAGCAGCCTGGTTGGTCATATGTTCCTCTATACATCTTGTCATCTAGTGTATTCACCTATCCCTTTAGGGGTGTTTCATAAGCTTCCATCAGTCTAACAGCATTGTCGAAAGTTTTGTGCTACCTTCTTACTTAGGATTTCCAAGTGGGTTTCTGACTCTTTAGTTTCTTTGCTTTTTGTGCCCAGTGGTCTTATTATAGGTTTGCACTAAAGTCTTATGCAACACCAGTTATTAACATTCCTCTATATAGATGTAACGTTATACTTAGCATAGATGCCCTGAGCTCCTATTCAAGATGATGCAACAAAGATTACAGATATACCAATCTAACCAATCAACAGAGACAGTTACTATAATATAGACCTATTTTTCAAAATTCAATATTCATAGGATTTGAACTCTAGACCTGCCACTTGGGGGTTAACAACTTGACCACTTCTCTAGGTTACTATACCCCTATATATATTTATTATATTAATATAAATATATTACAAGATTTATTATAAATATACTAAGTAATATATTTATCTTTAGTATTTATTTCATAAAAAATAGATTTTATTATTATTCAATACTTATCATGATTTACTATAAAATTATTTAATTTTTTTGTATTATCAATTAAATTTTTTGTATGTTTTAATCCATCTTTAATTGCAAGTTGCATTGTATATGCAACACAATAGATATGATTAGTTTCTAGTTGTTACATTGCCTTAACTATTGCTGAATCATTATCAGTTGTTTTACTAAATAGTTTTTCAGTAATATTCTATTTTTTTTCAATATTATTATCTGTGTGAAAATACTTAAAGCTTTTGATTGTTAATTGTGCTTGTCTAATTTCAAAATCAGGTGTCATCTAATAAATTGTAACTCTAATATAAGGTGAATAATTATGTATTCAAAAATCAGTTGTAAAAAAAAAGTTTCTATTAAATTTTTTATTAATTCATTTAAATCTTTTTTAACAGTACCAACAGCTTAACTCATTTTTTTATATAAAAAATTTCTATATAGAATCAATAAAATAATTCAAGTTCATAAACAAAATTTTAAAATTTATGATTTTTTATAAGAAGAAAAGTCCGCATGTTATCAATTAACCAGTCTATTAACTAATATGTAATTCTTTCAATCTTATCTTGTTCAAATAAACAATTATTATATATTTTAAATTGTTATATATTTTTAAACTTATTATTCCAGTTTTTTTTTTTCTTCAATAATTCGATGTTTGGCTCTTAAATATCTAGTGATATTAGTTGTACTTGTTTTTTCTTGACAAAACCAGTTGCATTAACATTTAATATCATTATCTTAAACTAAAACTTGACATTATCAGGTTTTTTTATAAACAAATAACTAAATCCAACTTTCAATATTTCATTTAGCTGAAATTACTTTTATATAAAGTGTAGTAGGCATTGATAACTGATCATTTTCTATTTTAATTTCATTTTTCAAAAACTTAGTATTATTCATACTTAAATTTAAATTTTTAAGTTGTTTTTATTAAGGATTTTATTACTAAACCTTATTACAAGACTTTTAAAGTTTGCAAATGATAATTTAAGATATTACTCCTACAACAATAAGCAAATTATCTAATCAAAAGAATAAAACAGACAATGACTAAGCTTGGCTAATAATAACATAACCAAGTCAACTAAGTTAACTAAGTTAATTAGAGGTTGGCTAAGTTGATTTAGTTGATTAGCTATTAATTAGCTTACAATACTAATTATGTTTTAATCAAAAATATTAAAAACTCATTTGTATTTATAAAATTAACTTTTAATAATAGTTATAATTTTTACATTTAAGACATCAAGAAAATAAATGTAGTAATAATTAAAAAGTAATACATTTATATAATTTTAAATATTAAGTACTTATTGCTAAATCTAATTATTTATTGATTATAATATTTTTCAAAATTTGGATTCTTTGCCTTACAATTTTCAGGCTACTCTTTATTTGCATTCTAAAAAACCAACTTACACTCATCTTAAACTCAAACTTTAAAAACATCCATATTAGTTTTAGCTTATATAAATGATACTTTCTGGATTGCAAAGTCCAAAGAAGAGCTTAATCTAATAACTAAAACTGCCACATTCTTCTATCAAATGGCCAATATTCAAATTAATCTGACAAAGTCTATTCTAGCCACAAACTCTCCTACTACTTCTATGTGGTTTTTTGGATCTTTAATTTATTCTATTTCTAAAAACCAACCCTTTAAGTTTTTTAGATGTTGGTTCATACTTAATAGTAAACAATCCTAAGCTATCAAACTAATAAAAGAAAAGGCTTATAATCTTATTAATATTGCCAGCACAAAGAAAATTACTGCCAAACAAATTGCTTATATTATTAATACAGTAATTATTCCAACTTTGGAATATCAATTATATAATACTATCCTTCCTCATACTATATATAACTAAATCTTATCCAAATACCTTTCTGTAACAAAACACAAGTTTCATCTTTTCAGATCTATACCAAACAGCACAATGCTTAACCCATATTTATATAATATTTATAATATATGGGACATTTAACTTCAGCATTACGTCTCTAACTATCTTCAACGAATCAACAATCCTGATTTTCTTGGCATTACAACTTGAATTCGACTTTAACAACTACAAAATAACTCATAATTCCCTATTAATATTCTATACCATTCTAAACCAATTAATGATGTTCCTAACAGACACTTAATAAACTTTAAAATTATTCAACTTTTTATCTATCTAGGCTTAGTAACCTTAGCCAACCCTAATATTATATGATCCTATACAATTAGTAATAGAGGCCAGTCACTAGAATCAATCCTATCTTAGTATTTCAAATATCCAATCTTTAAAAAACAACTTAGACAATCTAATATTATGTATCTTGAACAATTCTGCATAGCAGATAATAGTACCTTATTAGATTGAAAACATCTCTCATCTAGACTTTTATTCTTGTCTAAAGGAAGAAAACCTTTTGGTTTTCTTATTTAGAAGATACAATTTTAGTACACTCTTACTATCGAAATATACTACCATACTACCAATCATCTAGTCATAACCCTTATGTCTATTATACTATTAATACATTTAAAAAACTTACAAAATCTAAACTTTGGTTACTTTCATATCACAACAAAGAAATTATTATTAGAAAAATATGAAAATACTTCTCCTTATCTAACCATTACTCCATCACTCACTAAACCTCCAATATAGATTTAAATTATTCAAAATTTTTCCTTTACCTCCTGCTAAATACAAACAATGTACAAGATGCCATCTTAATTCCCACAAAATTAACCAAACTTGTACTGTTGAAGTTTTTGCAGTTATTTTAACACAATTCTTTGGCAGAACTAATTCTAAACATCAACTCAATCTCAATGCAAATTACTTGGATTTTATCTGCTTTACAACTGTTAAGCATCTAATTCATATTCCTTCCTTATCTACAATTTCTATTTCTAATTCAATTGCTTCTGAAATTTTTATTCTAAGTGAAACTACCAACAAACTTATATCTATCTCTCAACTTAACTACTCTTACCAACAATTATCCTTTTATACTGATGGCTCAATAATCAATATTGGTACTAATTAATGCACAATAGGTATTGATTGGATCCAAGTTGATAATAATCATCAAACTATTAACTTCTTTTTCACTAAATTACAATTCTGGACTTCATCATATAAAACTGAGCTTTTCTTAATTATTACTACAATATCAACAGCTTCACACAATTTAGTAGTCAATATTTTCACTAATTTCTAATCAGTAATTTCCAAATTTAATAACCTTTAACTTTACTTAAACCATCCTAATAAGTTATTCAAATTCAACTCATGGCCTATTTGGCATACTCTTTCCAATATTATTAAATTACACAAATTACAAATTATTTTTTACAAAATGCAAGCTTATTCAGATAATAATCTTAATGAGCAAGCAGACTCTCTTGCCAAACAACATTCATCATCACCACTTCTTTTATTTAATTACACAAACCTTTACAATTCTTATTATATTCTTCAATAGAAGCAACATTATATAGAACTTCCTACAAGATACTTTATTAAGCAAATATATAAAACCCACATATTAGCTATATGGGCATTCTAAAAACATAATAGTAAGTGGTCATACTTCAATCAGGATATTGATTGGAGATCTACTTAGCTTTATTTTAATCATAATCAAAAACCCTCACACAATATTACTAATTTTAGACTCAATTAACTAAAATTCTTTAAAATCAAAACCCTTCTTAACGAGTTACCAACATACTAACTATTTCATACTATTTACCTAAACCAATATTCAGATACTAACTGCTTTCACTATAACCTAGCTAATTCTTACTCTTACTGGCATACTTGTGCTAATACACTTTTGCTTAACCAAATTATTCAAACATCTAAAATTAAATCATTTCTAGCAAATTACCTGATCTTGATACTTACCAAAAAAATGATCTAATTCATAAAATTCTTCATTACCCAGCTCTCAATTCCTTATACATCTTATCTAACACATTTTATCCTAACCTTACTCTTAAAGGACTTATTTCAAAGTCACTCATATTAGTAGTTCAAAACTTTAATATATTATACAAAACTGCCTCTCAAGTTATTATTGATATTCTTCTTAACATTAATGAACAATCATATGAACAACTATAAAAAACATGTTGCATTCATTTTTCTAACTAAAAAAAACAACAAAATAAACCTCAATCTCAACTAATCAACAAACTTTCAATATTATCTAACTCAGCAACTAGGCATACATGTCTTTGTAGAAACTATACTTATTTATGCCTCTGTGGACTTTCAGATCAGCTACATACTCAATCTAATATATGTCCTTCTATTGGCCAAACAATTCGCAAAATTAACATTTAGTCTATTCTATGAATCAAATATAGCATATCATCAAATTATATACTAAACATTCAAATTTAGATGAGCTTTAACCACTCAAGTAGGTTTAGGTCGCAGATAAATTAGTCTAAGCTTTTATTCTTGCATGTAATTTTCAATTTATTTGTTTTGTATAAATAGTAGTAGCTATATAGATAGCAGTTTAACAGTTAGCTTTAACTGCAAGTGTTGACTTTGGTCATAGCATATATATATGTAACTATTTTAAATTATTAATAAAGATATAAGCAAGGCCTCACTTTAATACCCAAAAAAAAAAAAATTTGGATTCTTATATGTAATTATTTTTACTTTGGGCCCTTATATATAATTATTTTTATTTTCCAGTCTCTTATATATAAATTCTTTTAAAATAAATCTTAAATGATATAATACTATTATTATTAATTACTATTACATTATCCTAAAATAATATCTTACTTAGTAATAAGTGATTATTTATGAGAATTAATAACAAATATTAACTAATTGTCAATGATAAAAAATTGATCTAAAATATATAGTTCTAATTATAATAAAATAATTACATAATTAAGAATAGTAATTTTTATTTAATAAATTTCTTTGATATAAATAATTATTAAAAGCTTTAAATTCTAAGTTATTATTACTTATTTACCAAAATTTTAAATAGTATTTATTAATAATAAATAATTATATGTAATCAATTTGGCCTATTTCTAATCTTATTATATAAAACACCTTTTTTGTTATTGAAATTGCTGAATTTATAATTAGTATTTAGTACTATTCAATTTTAAAACTGAAGTTTTAAAGAAATTTTCCATATAATCATTTCAAAAAAATAAATATCTGATGCTATAGTAAATGATTTTCTATATAAAACTTTTGGTGCTATATATAGTAAAACTCTATAAATTCTAGTCTTTGTGTTTAATGTTTTGTTAATCACTATTGCAAATCCTAAATCATCAATATAAGCATTATATATATTATCTTGAATAAGACTTTGAGTACTATAAGCAGTGACTAATAGTAAACATAGCATTAATACTCAGTACTAGCAAAACCCTAATGCTCAGGTAATAAAATTTATACTCTGATCAATATAATTATAAAAGAACCTTGTGCAGTATTAATATAGAAACTGTATTAAATTAATATTAATTTTGTTAATAAAGAAAGATACTGAGTATTATATTCAAATAAGTTAGTTAATAATTATATTTGTTACTAATTTATTAAATAAAATTATTTTTTTACTTATTAAATAAAAGCCTATTATCAGACTTTCAATTATATTTTATATTAGAAACAATCTTTCTAAATTGTAATTAATACAAAATATAATTAAAGACCAATAACAAATTTTTCTTGGTGGCACTCAAATGAAAATTAAATTTAACTAAATTTATTTAAAATTCTATCACAATATTTATTTATTTGAAACCTATAAGTTTCATTTCAACATATAACAAATCTAAACTTACAATTTACTAAAAATGCCAAAACAAGATGAAACAAAAAATTTTTAATATTTTAATTTTTAGTCTGATTGATCTGTCATAACACTAACAAATTATTTTGACTTTTATAAGTGTGCTCAAAAATACCAAGCCCTATATATATAAAAAAACACAAGTTCTTATAAGTTAACTACTGTATTAACAGAAAAAAAATTCTAATGATTAAACCTATCAGGAAAATAGCTAATATTCAATTATATATAGAAACAACTTTTTTTAAAACAAACTAAAAATTCCGAAAAAAAGAAGTTTTTGTAGAAAATTATTATGTTTCATTAAGAACTTATAAAACTTCTTATACTAAACTATTATAAAATTTTAAATTTTGAACACATTTTATCCAAAGTTCATTATATTTAGACTCAACTTTAGATGTTTATCATTACTAATATGTACATATTTAAAAACTTATAAAACATTAAAAAAAAGAATTAATATATCTAATTATAATTCTAAGTTATTAATTAACTAAACAACTATAGAGGTGTGGCAACTTAGTAAAATAGATAAGTTGTTAACCTCCCAAATGGTAGGTAGGAAGTTCAAAACTTACCAATGGTAAAAATTTGGAAAACTATCTATGTATTTTGGTACTATGGACATCTGTGTAATGTTAAAGTTACACAAAGAAATGCAAACTAGCATTGGGTGGTGCAAACTCAAGATAAGTTCTTGTGTCTGGTACTACAGCAATAGCAATTTGTCGATCAGTTGGGATCAGTATCTGTAACATAGTCACATCAGATAACTGGCAGATCATGGGGCATTTGTGCAATGTTGGAGTTATACAGAGGAATGCAAACCAGCATTAGGTAGTGCAAACCTAAGATAAGTTCTTGTGGCTGTATAAATCTGTGAACTAAGAAAACCAGAGCCCACTTGGGAAGACCTAAGTAAAGAGGTAGCACAGATCTTTAACAGTACTACTGTAAAGGCTAGATCTAGGAAACAGATACCAATATGAAAGAAATCAGGCAGACAAAAACCTTAGATGAGAGGTACTACCAATCAGACTATCAGAAGTCTCAAACTAGAGAAAAAGAACCTTGGAGAACAGATCTTGAGGTATCAGGAACAGGTCAAAGTCCTATTAGGCTATCTGAATTGAGAGTCTGAGGTCAGAAACAGAGGTATACTAAAGTACTAGGAATATGCTATGAAGTTAGTACTAAGGTCTGGGTAAACTCTGCAAGGGCAAGCCCTGTTAACAAAATACTAAATATGGGTAGTTAGTTAGCAGAAGGGCCCCTTGAAGCCTTACAAGTTAGATAATATACTCTGAAATATGTAATGCCTTGATGGATATATAGACAAAAAGGTCATGATTAGGTTAGATGGCACTTAGGTGTACAGAAACTTGTGTGCTATTTGTTAGTATAAGTATAAGAATCAGAGTGTTTAAAATAGGTAATCTTCTAGTAAATTGCAGGTATGGCAGCTAGTGTAGAACCTGCTATGTAAGCAGACTACTTAAATTAAATAACCAAAAGTTGTACATGTGGCTAGTTGTATACTTACCTTATACAAGTTATATAATCATAATTAAAATACAATAAAGGCAATTGCTACTAATAACTATGATCTAAAAAAAAAAAAAAAAAAAAAAAAAAAAATTAACTAGACAACTTGTAATAAGAACTATTTATTTATTATTTTTTTTTGGTATTAAGGTGACCTCTTTGGTCTTTTGACTTTTATTAATTACCTATCAGTATTGTGGTTCAATAAACCACTACAAGAAAGAGTACAATTGGCTATATATATAACTTTTCTATATTACCTATTTAAGGAGTCCACCCAAGGGTTCTTTACCAATTGCCATATCTAACACCCCTGCTTGGGTGTTCCACTTTAAACCCTCTGAATCTGTAACCTGTATTAACTCACTGAGTCATACCCAAATGTTTAGATCATTATCTCAACCTTAGGACTAATTTATCCTTGAGGTAAACCCTTCAGAGCCTTCTGTACCTATTTTTACAGCTAACCTAGGTATTACTATGGCAGAACCAACACTTGCAGTCAGGGCTAATTATTAAACTACTATGCACTTGTAGAGTTCACTTAGACCCCAGCATCTACTTCACAGCATAACCCCAGTACTTTAGTATACTCCTGCCTTTTTATCTGCCTTTTACCAAACTCTCAATTCAGATAGCCTATGTAGGACTATGACCAGTCCATTGGTATATCAGGTCAACCCAATATTTTTTTTCTCTGATTCATTTCAGTGGCCTAGTTGGTGGTACCCCCAAGACTTTCCAACCTAAAGGTTTTTGCCTATCTGGCTACTATGACTGAGTATTATGACCATGGTATCCATTTCCTCAGGCTAGTCTTTACAGTAAGGCCATTAAAGATCTAGCTATTTCTTTATTTAGGTTTTTCTAAATGGACTTCTTGTTACCCAATTTCAATGGATTTACATGGCCACAAGGACTTATCTAGTGTTTGCATCACCCAATCTGTCAGTTTGCATTCCTCTGTATAATGCCATACTTACACAGATGCTCTATAACCTGCCAGTCATGTTGGTGCGACTGTCATTACAGATATCTTAACCCAATCATTAGTAACAGTTGTATATAGGTGATTATACAAATTTTCACCATCAATGGAATTTGAACACCCAACCTACCACTTGGGGGGTTAACAACCTAACCATTTTACTAGGTCACCACACCCCTTAATAAGAATCATTTAGTTTTTATTTCTGTTTAATATTATTATAAAAAATAGTTATAATAATTGTGTGATTAAAATTTATAACTTAATAAGACCAACAGCCTGATAAATATTCAAATCTTATTATTTTGAATTACATTTTATTTACAATTGATTGAACTACAATATTTTTCTTTCAATTTGCTGAAAAACTATTAATATAATCAGAATTACATTTATAGGTAACTTTACTTATAACAAACCTTAAAAGTCTATATATAAAAATTTTCAAAATATTTCTTATTTGTAAATTAATTAGTTCTCATTTTATAAGATGTGTAAATAAAATCTAACTAGCAAAAAATGTTATATTTAATAAAATTTTTAATAAAAAAAAAATTGTTTTTTTTTTTAAAAGTCATCTGACCAGAACAAGAACTAATTTTATTTGTTTGCTTGATCTTATTATGTTTTTATACTAAACTCTAATAATTTTGCTAAAAAAAAAAAAAAGCTTGTTATATCTCAAGCTGACTGTATAATAAAAACACTACTTCATAATATATTATTGAATAAAGCTCTTTTTTTGAGAAAATATAATAATTAATACAATTTTATTTTTTCTTAGTTTACACTTTTACTTTCCTACCTCTCTATTTGAAGTTAATGCCTTTAAGCATAAAAAGATTTTCAATATAACAATTTTATGTACCAATTTTATATTGTTTAAACTTTGTATTATTTTTGTGCATTATTATAGCCAATTGATCAATGGCAAATGATTTCAAGAATATATATTTAAAAAAAATTTAACTGCTAAATATATAATTAAAGAAAAAAAAGTACTTTTTATTATATTTTTTTAAGCTATCTAGTTACAAAGTGCAATTGCTTTTTGTATAGTTTCTGGATTTAGCAATTTATGTTTTACAGTATTTATATCTAAACCTTTAAAAAAAAGTCTTTCGAAAGGTGTATTTGTTGCCAGTATAGTGAGATAGTCATATGCCATACTTGCTAATATTAGAAACTGTTCAGTATACAAGTATCATTATTTATATATATTCATTCTAAAATTTACTGTAGAACTATCCAAGTACAAACTAATTTTATTTCTAGAACTATAAAGTTTTTTATAAATATAGTTAAAAGAATTACTATTAGAAATATTACTAACTATATACATTATTTAGACTTTTAGTTGCCCAAATAATCCATTTATTGTTTTAGCCTTTTTCTTTATAATATGTTTTCTTAAACTTTGAATCAAGCAAGGTTGTTACAGCATATGCAGGACAATCACTTTTTGTATAATAGATAATTAATTTCTTAAGTGCTTGCTTAATAGCTTTATGAAGTATTACAATTGAACAATTATTTTGCATGTCTTCAAGATTATCTATAATTTGGTTATAGGCCAGTATAACAAGAGACATCATAATATACAATTTATTAAACAATACCTTAGACATATCATAAAAGGATTTTAAAGATAAAGGTATTGTTTCTAATATATTTCATTCTTTTTCTGAAAGGCCAAAATTATTTAGTTCTCAAATTTCACTAACTATTTTATCAATAGCTAGTAACATGATGATAGCCTGTTTAATTATGCTAAGTATAGAATTCTACTGGGTCATTGAGTCAAGAATTGGAGTTTATATTATATATTAAGAAATTTATATAGTTTTTTTAACTTATTATAATGTTAAAGTGAAGATCAAATTTTAGCAATTAATATTCGAAATTTTTTTATAGTTGGAATTTGGATAGTAATAAACTGATCTAGAACTAGAAGCTCATCTTCATCTTGATCTAATAGCTCTAAGATAGATAGTTCAAAAAAGCTTTTAAGACAAGATTAATGATATTAGATATGCAATAAACATGACCATATTACTTAATAAAGAAGCCATCAATGCTTTTACATTCAGTTTCAAATGTCTTAAGTAATGTATCATTACTTAAAGCATTGTCAACAGTTATTTCTAAAATTTTATTAATAATATTGAACTTATTACAAATACTAACTAAAGTATTTAATAAATTAACTCCAGTATGTGCCCTATTAAAAGATGCAAGATCAAGAATTTGCAACTTAACCTTCTAATTATTATTGATTCAGTGAGCTGTCATACTTAGAAAGTCTTACAACTCTTATTTGTCTAGAGGTTAATAGTAAGAGAAAGCTTATTTGAATTATCCATTAGAGTGTTTTTTAGAGAAGTTTTTAGATCTAAATATTGTTTTAACAAATCTCTTTTAACTGTGCTTGCAGAGAAAATTTAATATTATCTATAACTTTAATTAATCTAACCAACTTCTAAAAACTTTCTAATTTGACAGTTGTAAAGAAAAGACCTTCTACTGCAATTTATTTAACTAATGCTTCCCTAAAAATACTTTTATTTGACTAAGAAACTATAGTTGCAAGATCTTTAAAAATGTCTGTCTTGAAGATATCAATATTATAAACATTAGAAATATAGTCATGCAAACTGATGATGCTATTATTGCTTATAATAAGAAATTTGTTATAAGAACAAAGATGGCATTTGGCTTTTTGCTTATCAAATTCCTTAAAGAATAGTTTAAAAAATAACTATATTTGAGTCTTTTTTTAAGTTGGTACATGAGCATGACTGGTAGAAGTCATTTTTTAAAATAGAATAATTATTCAGTATAAATATTTTTATTTAAAAAAAAACTTGTAAGTATAATTTTATTTGCTATTAAACAAGTTACAGACTTTTTTCTCTATTTATATTTATATTTTTATTCTAACTATATTAATAATTTTTTTGTATATAATGATCATGCATAATGTTTATACATAATGATTAAGCATAACATTTGCATATAAAGATCACATATAACATTTATATATAAAGTTCATAAACCAAGATTATATATTGAGATTATGCATTGAATTTATTTTTTTTTTTTTTGGTATTAAGGTGACCTCTTTGGTCTTTTGACTTTTATTAATCACTTATCGGTATTGTGG
>CAJVQA010004879.1:0-16936 GCA_910591915.1 Cetraspora pellucida
ATCTTTTAGCTATATTATCATTAATTTGTTCTCTTATATTTTTAATATTTTCTAAGTTTCTAGCATGATAAAGTGTTTTCTATTCAGTATTAGTTGCAGATATCCAGTCAGATAAAAGATTAGAATCCTGAGACAGTTCAGATATATTGAGATGATGAAGAGAGTTGAGTTGGTAATATAATAGTAATATATTAGTAAAATAATAAAATAATTTTATTATTTTATTAATATTACTATTATGTTACTAATATTAATATACTTTCTAATAATTTACTATTATTTTGCTATTATGTTACTGTTATACTATCATTATTTAGTAGATATATGGTAAAATAATAGTAAATTTTTTTTTATTATTTATCTATTATTTATTATTTATTTATTTATTTATTTGACCTATATAGATTATATAATATAAATTTCTTTAAATAATTTTTTGTTTGATAACTAATATATATTATTATTACTAATAACTAAAAATAAATATATATTTTTTAATTTTGTATTAAATAATGCAGCATAATACAATATATAATTTTATGTATTGGGATATGGTGACCTAGTGAAGTGGATAGGTTGTCAACCTTCAAGTGGCAGGTCTAGAGTTCAAATCCCAGTGATGGCAAAAATTTACAATTCTTTCTATAATTATGTAAAGTTGTTGAACATTCCACTTGAGATCTTAAGAAAACTCAATTTTCGGATGTTAATAATTCCTGATTTTTAATGTATACCTTATTAAACATGTATGAAACTAATTCATTATAAATTTGTAAAGTTTATCGAGCCAAATGCTTACTTATGTAAACCATTATTAATATTTGCCTTTAAAATTTTGAATGTTATATTGTCAATATCAGGAGTTCTTTTTTACCAAAATATGCGCTTTATTTCGGAATTTACAATTTGTAAAGTATCAAACAATAAAATCATGTCTCGGATTAATATTGAATAAATAATCGTTGTTGCCTCAGATAATAACTGAGGTGCCTCAGATAAATATGAAATCATTTCGCGAGATCACAGGCGCGAGAATTTTGTGATCCCGCGAGATGTACATCACTAGAGGTACCTCAGGTATCATCAGAGGCACAACATTTACTGTACATTTGAATCAAAACTTCTTTTATATTTTATCGATAGTTTATTAATGACATAAGAGGACAGAGAAATTATTACTAATAGTTTATAAAATTTTTTACTCGTTTAACCATAGGCAGTTAAACGAATAACGGGTTCCAATCCTTAAGTAGTTTGGGCAAGCTTTTAAGAACCAGATAACCGAACTTTTAACATCTCTATGTGCGAAACAGGTTGTAAATTCAAAATCTAATTGGATTTACATTTAAGCTAAACTGGTTGAGCTTAGATCGAGTTTTGTATACATACCGATACCTTTTGGTTTTATCCATTGAGCAGCAATTCTGATTGATTAAAATAGATTATACAAAAAATATCAAATATTAATTTAAAACCTGTTTATTTGAGTTTTATAACCGAATTAAGGCATCATAAAAAGATTTTATTTTAGTATGGTATGTGAATGTGAATATCAAACCACATATTGATCGATATATCCAAGCAACGGGAGGCTATTTTGCAATCATATTCGTCACCACTTTACAACTTTAATTCTGATAATTTCCATTAACGCTAGGGCTTAATTTCTTAAATAGCGATAACATGAAAATATTGATATATCTATATGCGAGAATAGTTTAACGTTCCACGACGGTTTTTTTTTAGTTTTAGAAAAGACTTGTGACACGGAAATCCTATCATCTGATTTTTTTTTCAAGTATATATATATATATATATCGATATGAATACAGAAATGCCAAAATCAGATATTTGAATCTAAATATTTTGGTCCTGTAATTTTGGGGGACCACTATAGCAGGCCACAGTTTAAAATTACCTTTCTGACAATTGAAACATATCGGCGGATTTGCACAGTCTAATGAATATAAGAACCCATCAGTTATAATCCCGGTCACAATTGTTGATCACCTGACCAGATCTGGAGTAAAATAATTTAAAATTTGGCCAAATGATCGAGAATTTTGATCAGAATTATAACTGATGGGTTTTGATCCACCGATATGAACAATAGTTTTTAACTCCAATACTGGGTGAATTTAGAATATTTTTGATTTTATGTAACAACGGGTCAATTACATATGATTCTGCCCCATTCTGGGAGGGTCCCTAAGTTTGGCAAACAATTATTACATTGTAGTTATAAACATGGTAATTTTTTTTGTCCAGCTGAATAAAAGAATAAATGTAACACAACTGTTTTTAGGTCCAATCTGTACAAAAACTTTATCTATTATCAGGTACAAAAATAAACAGATTAAGAATATCAATTATCTTTTTGCCGATCAAACTAAAAGCGTAAGATCTTATAAAATGATCTCAATTAATTTGTATTTTTATATTTATCATTGATTCATCATTGCATCCCTGCTAAAACTAAATATAAGTGTTTTATGAGATATGACTACACGTAAAGTAAAAGTTCTCGTGCTTCCCGGTGATAATTGTGGTCCTGAAGTTGTTGCAGAGGGTATTAAAGTGCTCAAACTTATTTCTCAAATGAGAACAAAATGTAATAATGTTGTAATTGAACTCTGTGAAGAAAAAATTGGTGGTGCTGCCATTGATGCGACTGGTAAATTAATCATTACCGAAGTAAATAAATTTTACTTCGAATCAATTTTATTCTACACTTGTAATATTAAATTCAAATGATATAAAACTATTAGGAAGTCCGCTTCCAGAACAAACTTTAAAAGTTGCCAAGGAATCTGATGCAATTCTTCTTGGTGCAGTTGGCGGGCCTGCATGGCCACGTCCTATTGATCCTAATGATCCAACGAAAGGAGTTGGTCCACGTCCAGAGCAAGGACTTTTAGATATCCGAAAAGCACTTAATCTATATGCAAATCTTCGTCCATGCTCGTTTGCAAGTGATTCATTGATACCTCATTCTCCATTAAAAGAAAATATAGTTAAGGGTACCGATTTCACAATTGTTCGTGAATTAGTTGGTGGTATTTACTTTGGCAATCGACAAGAAGAGGATGATAAAGGTCAAGGTAATTATTTTATTATCCTATTTTTTATAGGCAGAAAAAGTTGACCTTTAAGAAATTTTGACTTCCTATGATTTATTTAAATTATTAAATCTTGAATTTAATGGAAGTTCATCAAAAAAATCATTTCTGCAGTGTTTAAAATTCAATATTCACAGTGTTCTCAAGAACACTTAACAGTTTTTATGAACATGAATCGTTAGAAAATGTTTTCTATCTGAAAACATTTATTTTATTATTAAAAAAAACTTTAAAATTTTTAATACTGAAAACATTAAAAGATTTTAAGAACATAACATTAAAAATTCAAAAAAAAATGCTTTTTCTGAGAACATAAAATTAAATATGAATGTTGAATACTGTTTTCTGTTTGTTATTAATACATATTTCTGAATTAAAATTATTTTATTTATCTCTTTTCTTTTTATAGCATTTGACACTCTTCCATATTCTGTTGAAGAAGTTGAAAGAATAACCCGTTTAGCAGCCCATTTAGCACTTGGAAAGAACCCTCCAGCAACAATACACTCACTTGATAAGGCCAATGTACTTGCTACGTCTCGACTCTGGCGTCGTACAGTTAGCAGAATTATTAAAGATGAGTTTCCCTCTGTTCCACTTAAACATTATTATATAGATGCTGCTGCTATGTATTTGGTGAAAAATCCGACAATGTTAAACGGAATTATTCTTACTGAGAACTTATTTGGCGATATCTTGAGTGACGAAGCTAGTATTATTCCGGGAAGTCTTGGTCTTTTGCCTTCCGCAAGCTTAAGTGGTTTACCTGATGGAAAAAACCCATGTTTTGGACTATACGAACCTATTCATGGTTCTGCCCCTGATATCGCTGGACAAGGAATAGTAAATCCTATAGCAACTATTCTTAGTGTTGCTATGATGCTTCGTTATTCTTTAAATCTACCCCGTGAAGCAAAATCTGTTGAAGATGCTGTGCGAAAAGTTCTTGATGGTGATGAATTTGGTGGTTACAGTTACCGCACTAAAGATTTGGGTGGTACTTATACTACTTCCCAAATCGGTGATAAGGTCGCTGAAGTTCTTGAAACTTATTTGGAAGGTTTAAATGCGGAGGATCGTACTTCTTCCATAACTCCAATTCGTGAACTTTTATTAACAAGACCATCTGGTCGTCGTGGTATGACTTTATGCGAAAAGATTATCACTCACGCTGCCATTGGACTTCCTCCTCCTGGTCATGTAAAACCAGGTGATATGATCTGTGTTTCGGTTGATTGGACTTTAGCATCTGAACTTACATGGAAAGGAATGGAAAAGACCTTTGATGTAATGGGACGACCAGGAATTTATCGTAATGATCGATTTTGGCTTGCAATTGACCACACTGTTGATCCTCGCATTAATCATCTCCCTAAACCTGCTGGCCTCATCAAAGCTTCAGAACATTTCGCCAAAGAAGCAAAAATTGTAGATTTCTATCGTCCAAATCACACTATTTTACATACCGAATTTTATCGTACACGTGCCCAACCTGGTCAGATGATTATCGGTGCAGATTCTCATTCATGTTCGGCAGGTTCTGTTAGTGCATTTGCTGTAGGGTTAGGTGCTGCTGATGTTGTCATGCCTATGGTCACAGGAGAAACTTGGTTCAAGGTTCCGGAGACCGTAGAAATAAGATTTGTTGGCAAACCTCCATTCGGTATTGGAGGCAAAGATGCAATTCTTTATGTGCTTGGCGAACTTAAACGTAATACTGTTGCTTTTGAACGTGCAGTAGAATATACCGGTCCTGGACTCAAGTATCTTTCTTGTGATGCACGTTTCGCAATTTCAAACATGGCTACAGAATTTGGTGGTATTGCTGGTGTATTTGAAGGTGACGAAATTACTGCTGCATTTATTGCAAAGCGAAAGAACCCTACCCACAAAAACTCTGCACTATACTTCCGTGCTGACCCTGATGCAGTGTATGCAGAAACTCATATAATTGATTTATCTAAAGTTGATTCTCTTGTTGCTATATATCCATCACCGGATGATGTAGTAAGCGTGAAAAAGGTTGAAGGAAAAAAACTTGATGGTGTGTTCATTGGTGCTTGTACTACAGCAGAGGAAGACTTAATTCTTGCTGCCTTAGTTTTAGAGGCAGGACTCAAAAAAGGATATAGACCTACTATAGGTGGCACGAGACGTGTTACTCCCGGTAGTTTACCGATCGTTGCGAAATTACGTCGCCTTGGTTTATTGAAATTTTATGAACAAGCTGGTTTTGAAATTGGTGCACCGGGTTGCTCTTATTGTATTGCAGTTGCAGCTGACCATGCTGGTGAAGGAGAAGTTTGGTTAAGTAGCCAAAATAGAAACTTTAGAAATCGAATGGTCAGTTTTTATCAATTTTTTACAATTTAATAGTTAAATTATTACATTTTGAAGTTTGCTCAATGTTATCTTACAGAAATGTGCGTTCTCATAATGAGTCTCCGACTCTACGATATATTTATGTTAATTATTATTTATTTAATTTTAGGGTAAAGGTGCTATTGGAAATTTAGCATCTGCTGCTACAGTTGCCGTATCTTCGTTTGAAATGCAAATTCGTGATCCCAGAGAACTACTTGATTGTATTGATGCTGATAAATATCACGAATATCTCGAACAATGGATAGACTCAGGGGTATCATTTACTATATCTGAGCCAAATCCTATTTTATGTGATCCTAATGATCCTAAGGCTGGAAAATCTGATAACCTACCATCAAAATCCTTATCTGACGTTACAATAACCGGCAAAGTTCAACGTTTTGAAGATAATGTTGATACTGATGCCATAATTCCCGCTCAATTCATGCCTGGAATTGATGATGAAGATTTAGGTACTCATGCATTCCAACATGTAAGACCTGAATTTGTTAAAAAGGCGAAAGAAGGGTTCAATATTGTCGTTGGTGGTTCAGGGTTTGGATCAGGATCATCAAGAGAAGAGGCACCAAGAGCCCTGAAAGGTGCGGGTGTAAAAGCAGTCATCGCAAAGAGTTATGCATACATTTATAGCCGAAATCAGGTAATGGATTATGCTTATTATTATAATAATAATTGGTTGCTATTGTATTAATATCAATATTGCATACAGCCAAATATGGCCCTCTTGGGAGTAACTGTAAATGATGAAGAATTCTACACACTTGCACAAGAGGGTGCCGAAGTGGAAATTAATGTTAAGGATCGATTTGTTACTTGTTGTGGAAAAACATTCAAATTCGGTCTATCTGAGATGGAGGAAAAAATAATTGCATCTGGTGGTGTAACCGAAATGTATAAACAATACGGTAACAGATTATTTAGGGCTGCAGTCGGAAACGACACAGGGTCAAGTTGCTCTGGTGAAGCATTAAAAGGCGAAAAAGGCTGTGGGACAGATACAAGAGAGTTGGCTTGGTAAAGAATCAAAACAAAGAGTACATATTTATATTTATATTCATATTCAATGGTTAGTTATTTAAAAACAAATGATTTTGATGTTATATAATCCATGTACAGTAAGTTATAAATTATTTTGATCATAATCTGCAAATATCATTTGGTGTATCTTATTGACTGAACCAATAAGATAGCGTGATCACGCGTATAACGACGTTGATAATTAGTTTTACATTTTAAGCTAATAAATCTTACTATATAACCAAGAAATTAAGATATACTAAATTATAAAAATTAAATACTGTATATAAATTTATTTCAAAAATTAATACTATTGTTTTTTTTATATTTTGCTATCCTTTTTTCTAAAGTTTGTTTTATTACTACTTTACTAACATTCAAAGGGCTGTTATCAAGCTTCAAGATCAGGTATGAGGTAAAGCAACGCAAAAAAAAAAAAAATCAATCAATCCAATTCTAGAAATCACTCAGCTCTATTTATTTACGAAATTTTCTTTGGCATAAACTTCCTTTAATTTTGTATAGTAGTAATGTTATTTTTAATCCAATGTAGATTTTTTTTATAAAAGTTGGGTTAGGTGAACTAAAACAAAATGCTATCATTATAATCATCTGATTTTTGTTTTATTTCAAAATACTAATTGACATTTCGAATATCAACAAAAATATCTAACATTCAAGTTCAAAAATACTTATTTTCAAGTTTAAGAATATTTAAGATCTAAGTTTAATATTTAACATTTAAATTTAAAAAGGTTCATTCAAGTCTTAGAAGGTTTAATGTTAAAGTTCAAGCTTCAATGTTTAATTCAAGAATATCTAATATCAAACACTCAAGTTAGAAAAAGTTTAGTGTTCAAGTTCAAGGCTTAACATTAAAGTTCAAAATATTCATTCAGATTCAAGAAAGTCTAAATATCTAAATTTAAAAAGTCCGATATCTAAGTATAATATTCTCTAAACCGTCTAGTATACAAATTTGTATGTTAAAATGATTTTTAATCTATTATTATTTATTTGTTCTAAATTTTATTAAGCTGTATTTATTATTCTTTGAGTTAAAATAAAAGTGTATTGTTTATTTTATTTTATTTTATTTTATTTTTTTTAAAAAGAGAGGTCTATCCTCTATCTTTTTATTAATTAGTTAATTTACATATATAGGATACATGCTGAAGAAACCAAACTAGGGGAGATGGAGATAAGAGTTACTTTACTTTCAATCTATTTTTTGCTAGAATAGTCAGTAAACCTTTAGTCTTTGATAAGGTAATGAAGAAAAGATTATTTATTAGTTATATAATATTGTATTTTTTTATTTAATACTGATATTGAGGTTGGTTTAGTTTTAGCTAATATTGAAGGTTATAGTGGTGATAGGGTTGAGAAAACTGAATCATGTTGTATTGTTTTAGAAGTAAGTCAAAGTTTTTTATATCTTGTAATAATAATATTGTATGATATATAAGAAGAGCATATTTATTTTTGTTTGTTGTTTTCAAAAGGCATTAGTGTGTTAGTAGTTATTAGTTTTAGAAGTATATACTTATTAATATAGTTTGAAATAAAGTCTTGAATAAAAACATATATATCATAACATAGTATTTTTAAGTTATTTGAAGTTTTCTACACTGTGTCTTTTATTAAAGTTGTAAGGTATGTATGATTCTAAAAACAAATTAAGAGATATATTATATTTTCTAACACATTATAGCATCTTGGACAAAGATAGTTTAGATATTTGATAGCATTTTTCTAATGAATAAAAAGATGAATAGGTAGCTCTTTTGATTAGTGTTGGCAAATGACCTAAGTTATAACATTTTTTTAATATGACCTTAGTCATATAATCATATGACTTGTCATAGGTCATATACATAGGTCATATTAAATAATAGTAAAAAAAATTTTTGCTATAAATTTTTCTATATTAAAAAGTTATAAGTCATATCAATATTCATTATAACCAAATGACTTATGACAGGTTATAGAAATCATATAGGTCATTTAAGGTCATCTGCCAACACTGCTTTTGATAATAATTTAATTTTAAGTTTTTTAGTACTAAAGAGAAAAGATTAGTTACCAAGACTAAGGGTTTCTCTTCATATAATATGTATTGCATAGTTAGTGATCAGTTAATTTTTGTTTTGTGAAGTATGTGAATATGAGATTCATTGTTGGTTAAACTAATTTATTTTGTTTATAATTTGGCAAATTTGTTTTAAAGTAGTTTTTAGCAAATATGTACAAGGATTGCTAAGAAGTTTTATAAGAACTTTTGTAATATAGAATCTAGTAAGAAAATATTATTTTGAGTTTAGGAAATTTGAGTTCTTTGTTAAATATAAATATTAGAATTTAGTTATATGTTATTGCTTTTAGTATCATAACAAGATAGGTATGTTGCTGTTTGTCTAAACTAGAATAGTTATGTGATTAAACTAATTGTATAAAGATTATTATATTTACAAGTAAAGAGTTGTTGGTATATATTTTTATATTGGCACTAGGATTCATTGTAGTAAGTACAAAAATTAACAGAGTTATTAATATGTTTGAATAAAAAGGTCATAGATCGGTAAAACAATTGAATGAGATACTAAGATATTGAAAACTACAATTTACAATTATTTGAAAATTGTTTACAATATTGTATTGACTACTTGTTATATATAATGTTATTATTTTTTGTTAAAGTTATCCTTTGTTATTGTATTTCAAAATGGTATAGAAAACTGTTGAATGAGCATAAAGATCTAGCTAAAACAAAATATGTTTTTTGTTTTTGAAATTGGTTTGTTACTAGTAGAGTTAAAGTTAATATCTTTTTAAAATTATTAAGATCAATATAGATTCTTTTTTTACAGTCTACTTGAAGATTATAAATTAATTTAATAGTATTAAAATAATAGTATTTAGAAGTGTATAACTTGTTTTTTAAAATACATTCTTGGCAAGCTGTTAATATATTATCTAAAAATAAAATATAGTATCAGATTTTAAGATGCTTTTTAAATAAATTATGAATTTTTCTACAAATTAAGTCCTTTGTAATTATTCAGCTTTTCTTATTAGGCGTTCAATTAGCTAGAATATATAGATTTGATTTTGAAAGCATTAAATATAGATTTACAGAAGCAGTTATTAAATCTACATTATAAAGAACCAATGGAGGCATTGACCTTTAGGTATTTTTTTAATATTATGATAAAAGTTATTCTATGCTAACAATTCCATATTCATTAAGTTTAAAAATTATTCGATACTTATAATATTATAATTATTTAGTTTTTTCTTAAAATATAAAACCTTAGGATGATTTTTGAGAAGTTGATTTATAAACAGTCTAATAAACTTTTTTGGATATAGCTGTCATTATTATCACATATGATTTGCAGTCTCAATGTATATAGTGCTATTATTATTTAGCAAATTTATATATTTATTTGTAATAATAGAAATACTAGAAGTTGTTCTAAAATTAAAATATTTGTAAATGCTACATTCTGCAGCTGTTATAGTTGTAGTTTTAAAAAAAAAGTATCAAAGTTGGAATGATTTAAATTTTTTTGAACTATTGTAACTAGTGCTGATGCTTGGACTTGAGCTAAATCTACTAGTACATAAATGTTTAGGTTGAATAAAAAGAATTTGTAACCTCTCATGCTAGTCTTGCTTTGTGTTTAATTAATTAAATACAGGTTCTGTTAAGTGAACTTAATTGTGAAGAAGAAAGAAATGAGAAATATAACTAATAGAAAAAATATGAAGTAATAATACTATTTATAATATAGATTGCTTATTTTTCTGTTATATTAGCAAATTGTTGTTTTTTTAGATTAATTTTAACTTTAGCTATTATTTCTTTTTGTATTAGTATTAGTTTTTTGTAGGTCAAAAACCATGCTTCTAAGTATTTAAAAGGTGCTTTATTGTTAATTACTATTAGTTTTTTTTTATCAAAAAATATTGTATTATCTGAATTTAAGGAGTTTGTAACTAAAATGAATTTTGAAGAATTGACTTTTATATTAGCAAATTTAAAGAATAAGAAGGCAGTATGTAGAATGTTGGTAAAAAAACTTTTGTTTAGTTTAATCTATAAAGAGTCATCTATATATGTTATTACAGAGGTATATATCTTTTTTGCACTTGAAGAAAAAATTCTACTAAGATATCCTTGCTGTTTTTTATGTATTTTTGATATTAATAGGTTATAGTATATTTTTTAAAGAAAAGATGAGATTGTTTCTCCTTGGTCAATATTATCTTTTACCAGATATATTGCAGTTAGGTCCAAAGTTATAATTACTCTGTTGATTTAATAAGAGAGCAGATATGCTAATAAATTTATTGTCTTATCAAGAATGTGTATTCTTTTGAGTATCTTGTATAAAGTAAATATATAAATTAAATTAAAGACCTTTAACATGTTTTGAAAAAGAATTCAAACTTCTTTTCTATTTGTGACTGCATCTTCTAGAAGTTGTGTGAGTTGTAAAATTAGTTGTAATATAGATTAATAAGGAAAGACTACAAAATTATAAGAAGATAGCACTTAGTTATGTATTAAGATATTTGTTAGTTAAATTGTTGAAATTTTTGTAAAGCTTTTTCTATTATGATTAATTAATATAATAAGATAAGTAGAGTTAAGTTTATAGTTGTAAATTTGTTTCTTTGAAATTGGTTAGATATTAGCCTTTAGCCACTAATCAGGAATGATTTCTTGTATTAAGCAGTTATTAAATATAGTTAGAAGATAGAAGAGAGCTAATAAGTATAAATATTGAAGAACTTTATTTGAAATTCCTGATAGTTTAGTTGCTTTTTCTTTGAACATTGCTTTTATTGTTTGTTCAAACTCAGTTATAATGATAAGATTAAGAAGATTGTTATAAATGTTGTTTTTAATATTATTAAGTAAAAGATATATTGTTTCTTATTTTTTTTAGTTGTCATCATTAGAGAGATTGTTTTTTGTCTAATTTTTAAAGTGTAAACATATAGCTTCTTTGATTTCATTTTTGTCAATAATTATTTTGTTTGATGAAATAATTTTTTCAAAATTAACTAATATTGCTTTTTTTTTAAAAATGCTATTTTAACATTTAAGTTATGTTATTTTTGTTTAAGTATTTTCAGTTTATGTAAAATTTAATTTGTTTACTTTGTTTTTGTTTTTTTTAAAGTTATATATTTGCAAAATTGTTGTTTATATCTTTTTATTAATAATATTATATTAGAGACTAAGAAATTTAGTTGTGTTTATATAATTAATAAAATATTAATTTTTGCCAGAGTAGTAGCTTTGGACAAATAATAGTTGGCTTTTATTAAACTATTTAGTGAATTGTTAAAAAGATAGTATAAACATTTGTTAATATGTTTTAAGGCTGAGTGTAGTTTGGTTGCTTTTAAAAAAAATGCAAAAAAGTGGTTTGAAACTGTAAAGGTATATAGAATATGTTTGTTCATTGTTTCTTTAACTTTTGGTAACCAAGAGTTCTAGGTTTTGTTTATCTTGTTTTTGCTTATATCTGCTAAAAGAATAGTTTGTATATTAAAAAAAATGTTTATTGAATCTTCAAAATTATTTCAGATCTTCTATATTATTTTTTTATATAGATATATTTTTCTTTTCTTCTTTTTGTTTCTAGAACTTTTTTGTGAAATAAAGTTGATATACCAAGTTGTATATAGAATGCAGTAATTACTATCTAAAATATGTATATAAAGCCTTAATAAGTGATAAGAATTCAAATGCTAGTAGTATATCAAAAAAGATCCAAATATTATCTATTTGACTTGTATTAGTTAAACTATGCCAAGTAGGTGTTTGAATATTATAGAAGATAAGAAGACTTATTAAATTAGCAGCATTTAGATCAATAAATATTGGAAACTATTTGTCTTTATATTGGTTGTCATTGAAGTTACCTAATATGATCAGATGTTCATTTTTAGCTTTGGCTTTGTAATTTAAATAAGTATTTAAAATTGTGTACTTTTGAAAAGAAATAAATAGTTTGAGAAGATACTTTATTTAAGTTATTGGCATTTGGCTTCTTATTACAGTTTATATTTTTTAGATTTATTTATATAATATTGCATATTTATAAAATTAGTCTTAGTACAATCAAAATTACAAAGTTATAACTTCGGATATTTCTTTTAAATTATCAGATTAAAACTATTTTTTAAAATCTTGTTATTAATAAAATTTAAATTCTAAGTCGAGTATTTAAAAAATAACAATATAACTATTATACTAGAATTATTATCTTTTATTTATATATTTTTTTATACTTTTTTTTTTTTTTAATATTAAGATAATCTCTTTAATCTTTTGATATTATTATTATTTTTATTTTTTTTAATATTAAAGTCTTTGCTTTTGGGAATTGATGTTTTTATTCAAGTATTTGGACATGAATGCCTCCAGAGGCTTCTATACATAGAAGGTTACAACTAGCTATATATGTACTTTTGGTGTTTAATTTAAGTAATTCACCTATATATTACTATACAGATTTTATATTAGGTACTATATTTGCAAACCAACTATAGGTTTTGACTATTTAAATCCTCTGCATATGTAATCAGACTTGTAATCATAGAAACATCTTTTGGGCTACACCTATTCAAAATATCTGATGCTTTTAAGACCCTTAGAACTAATTTATCCTTAATAGGAAACTTACTAGAACCTTCTGTGTCCCATATATAGCTAATCTAGTTTTATGCAACATGCTATAGTACCTAACACTTGCAGTCACAGATGTTACTCATTTAACTGCTATGTTATACTATTTCTACTTTTGTAAAGTTCACTAGAACTCCAGTATCTATCATTGCAATATTTTTTCTATTATCTTTTACTAACTACTACTCAGAACTAACAGAACTCTCCCAACTTTCAATCCAGATAGTCTGGTGTAGTATATATATATATCTTTTTCCTCTAGCAATTTTAGCAGCCTGGTTGGTCATATGCTCCTTTATACATCTTGATATTTGGTTTATCTACCTATCCCTTTGAGGGTGTTTCATGAACTTTCATTGGTCTGATCATACTGTCAAAAGTTTATGCTACCTCTTTACTTAAGAATTTTCAAGTAGACTTTCAACTTTTTAGTTTTTTAGTTTACTGTACATGGTGGTCTTATTATAGGTTTGCACTGAAGTCTTATGCAATATCATTTATAATATTCCTCTATGTATGTGTAATGTTATACTTTGCATAGATGCCTCAAGCTTCCATTTGAGATAATGTGACTAAGATTAAAGTTATACCAATAATCGTTAAGAGACAGTTTGCTGTAACACAAGTTAATTTCTAAATTTTGTTATAGATGGGATTTGAATCTTAGACCTGCCACTTGGAAAATAACAACCCAACCACTACACTAGGATCATCATTCTTACTATCTTTTAATATTATTAACACTTTTGCTAAACATATATTTATATAAATATATATTTATATTAAACTATTATAGAAAAAACATACAATTAGCTATATGTGTAACTTTTTATATTACTTATTTAAAAAGTCTATTTAAAGGTTTTTACCAATTATTATATTTAACATTTTTATTTAAATGTTTTATTTTAAATCTTCTAATTTTGCAATTTTTGTATTAAGTTTACTAAGTTATCTAAGATTCAAATTCTTATTTCAACTTAGAACTAATTTATTTTTAAGTTAATCTTTTGAAATTTTCTATATGTCTATTTATAGCTTATTCAGTTGTATTATAACTAAGACCAATACTTATAATTAAAACTAACTGTTAAATTATTTTTACTTTTATAAAATTAATTCAAATCTTAATATATATCTTTTTAATATATTTTTCATTATTCTTTACTAACTGCTACTTAGAACTAATAAAACTTCTTAGACTACTAATCTAAATAATTTTATCATAAGTTTGCATCAAAATTTTATTTTATTTATTTTTTTTAAATATTAATAATAAGGCCATGCCTTTAACTTTATTGAAATTCAATTAAAGTTTTTATAAAAAAAAACTTGCTTTTAAATTACATATAAAGAATAAAGACTTAGACATATAATTTGTAATTTAAATTTACAAGAATAGCTAAGGCTCATCTAGATTTGGGTTTGAGTAATAATATATGAGAAAGGAGTATAGTATTTAATCTATTGGATAATTCAAAGATCAATTTTAGTAATAATTTGTAATATTAAAATAGAAAGTAAAGGTAGACTAAAAAAATGACTATAAGTTGAGTTAGTAGAAAGTGTGATTTGAAACTGTGCAAAACATGAAATATAGTATAAAATTCATATTTGTTTGTATATTTGTTAGTTTAAGTAAAGAAGAAGTTTAATAAAAAGAGTAGTAGCAGTACAGTAAGAAATAGAAGCATTATAGATAATAGAAATAAGATTGATAAGAACTAAACCAGATAGGAAAAAATAAGAAAAGGTATATATAAAAGTTGTGCAGTTTGAAACTGTTAAATGTGAGAATTTTAGTATATAAATCAGAAACAAGATTGGCAAGTATATCAAAATTAGTTGTATTTAAAATACTATTAAGAGAATTAAAAATTAAGTGATAAATTGTTTAAGTTGATGAGCAGATAGTCTAATAAAGTGAAGAGCTGGTATAGTTGCATTGATAACAAAAGAAAGAAAATGAAGAATTATGTTTATGAAAAGTATTAGGAACAGAAAGTTTATCTATAAAAATTTTAATATGAAAAGTTTTCAAAATAAATAAGTAAAAGCTATAAGCAAAATTAAAAATGTTTTGGTTATTGTTAATGTAAAGCCATATAGCTTCTCAGTTAATGTCAAATCAATAATAAACCATTGTTAAAAATGATATTGAGATGTTCAAAGTGTTATAATATGGGCTTGGCATATAGTTCCAATAGAGTGTTAGATAGGAATTTTAATAAAAAATTTATCAATAAAAGAAGTATAATTAAGGTTATAAGGAATATTAGTTAAGAATGTTAAGTAAAGTAATATTTGGTGATTACAAGCAAGTTGGTCAGCAAAGTTGTTAAATGAATCATCTTGATGTGCAGTAACTTTGTGAAAAATAAGTTGAACTTCATAAGACTTAATAAAGTTAATAAGTATTTGCCAGATAGAAAAATATGAAGTATAAGTGTAAGAAAGAATAGATACTAATTGGCAAATATTATGATATTTGAAGATTACTAATTGTAAGTTAGTAAATATATGAACAAAGCAATGTCTAGAAGCAGTAATAATTACTAAAAGAATAGCAAGAATTTTAGTTTTGAAAAAGCATAGCCATGGTTTAACTTATGCTTGAAATAAGTTAATAGTTATAGAGTTATCAACTTGAATCCAACTTATACATATAAAGTACTGTGAGATACTAAGATCAATAACAGAACCATTAGTGTAAAATGAAATAGATAATAAATTGTGATTTGAGTTACAATAGTCTGAAGGTTATTAACAAGTGAACATGTTTTAAAAATAAGAGATAGTTGTTATAGATTAATTGTAAGTAAAGGAGAAGATAGAATATGTAAAGGATGTCAAAAAGCAACAGAGTATGCAATATCAAGAAAGTTTTCATAAAGGTTAAAAGTTTTGTCAGAATTGATATAGCAAAGTATTTTAGTAGCTAAGTTAGTAAAAATAAAGATAGTACATTTGTTAGCAATTGTATTTGAATTAAGGTAATATCTAGTACATAATGTAGTAGTAGAGGAAGGAGTAGAATAAAGATTAGAAAACTGAAACTAGAATGAGCAGTGTCAGTAATTAATAAGAATAAGGTTAGTAGATATATTATGCCTTTTGGTCTTGCCAATAATTATTTGGTTATCAAAAACAATGAGTAGCCAAGATTTAGTATTAGAGATAAAATGGCTAGTAGAGTAGCAAAAGTAGTTTATAAAAAGTAGATAATAATAATTATATAGGATGTGTTGGTAAGAGTGACTTGTAGTAATGTTCTTAAGGATAGTAAACTATTGTAGTATAACACCTTTTAAAATTTTGGTAAGTCTAGATAAATTTGTTGTCAGTGCAGTAGACATGAATTGTTATAAGTAGTAAGTTGATTTAGAAAAAGAAGTTTATAATGTCTAAGTTGTTTTTTGAAAATAGGATATTTTGAATGAGAAGAAAGAAGAGATTCAGGAAATATAGTTTTATCATTTAGAGTGTATAAAATGTTATAGATTGGGTTAGTTGAAAAAATTCAGCCTATGTGTTTAATAAGTTGTATTATTTTGAAGTTTATAGTTAATTGATTGGGTCTATCAATGATTGGTTTAGAATGATGAAAAATAATAGTAGAAAACTAGATGTTATTTTGAAATTGTTAAATTCATATATAAGTAGATGTGTTTAGTAGGTCAGAATTGTTAAGTTATTTGAAAAAATT
>CAJVQA010004880.1:0-16930 GCA_910591915.1 Cetraspora pellucida
ATCTTTATTGAATATTTAATTGAGATTTTATATAAAGTACAATTCAGCTTTTAAAATATTATAAAAAGAATAGAAGCTTAGACTAATTTATCTGCAATCTAAACCAACTGAAGTGGCCAAGGCTCATCTAGATTTGAGTGTTAGTAATTATGTATAGAGAATTAGTTTGATATTTAATTCATTGGATATATCAGGAGTTTATTTTTAAACTAATATAATTGAGTGAAAAAGAATGTAATGTAAGTGAGACAGCATTTGAAGATATGTTATATTTAAAAGTTTGAGCTGTGAATCTTAAAATACAATATGGAATCCAGATTTTATAATAAATTTGTTGGTTGAGATAAAGTAAAAATTTGATAACAAGTATTGTAGCTACTTTTTTGAATAACAGGTTTGCAATAATGTCAATAAGTTTATTTGATATTAAACCTGTTAAAGTTGAAAAGATTGAAAGTAGATCAAGTATACTGTAAATAGTCATAATACTCAACAGTTTAATTTGGTTATATAAATTAGTTATAGTATTTGAAGTAGTGTCGAGTGTTTTAGTATTTAAAGTATATTGTAATGAAATGTCTATAAGGCTGTATAGCAATTAATTAGATGGACAGATTGTCTAGTGAAGATGAGAACTGATTTGATAATATTGGTAACAGATAAGTGAATATGAATGATATTATTTGTGTAGAATATGTAGAGTAGAAAGAACATCTAGTAGAATTTTGATTTTAAAGGATTTAAGAGTAAAGAACTGAAAACTATGTGAAACTTTGAGATTTTTTGATTATTGTTAATATATAGCCAGGTAGCTTGCCAATTAACTTGGTTAAGGATTTTGTGCCATTTTTGAAAGTAGTTTTGTGTAATTCATAATGCATAAATATGTGCATGCATATTGTATAGATACTATGACAAATAGGTAATTCTAGAAAGAAGTTTTTAAAGTTTAAAGTATATGCAGAATTGTAAATATTGTAGAACATAAAGGTAAGATATGACAGATTGTAATGGCTATATGTGAGTTGGTCTGCAAGGTTGTTGTACTGATTGTCCTGATGAGCAGTAACTTTGTAAAAAATAATATGAATGTTGTATAATTTGACAAAGTTAATAAGTGTATTCCATAATGAGAAGTATAATATGTGTTATAAAATAAAATATGGGTTGAGTTTGAAAGACTGTAATATTTAGAGATTACAGACTGTAAGTTGATATATATATATATAGTATAGTTTCTAGAAGCAGTAATAAGAGCTGTTAAGATAGCAGTGAGCTTAGCTTTAAATGAGCAAGGCCAATATCTTATTTGGGCTTAAAAGGTATACAATATATTGTTGTTTAAAATTTGGGCCTATCTGATGCCCATAGAGCATTGTAAGATGCCCATGTTGATAACAGAGCCATCTGTATAGAAATGAAGTTCTGATAGTTGTGCATTGTAGTTAGCAATTTGTTGTAGGTTGTCTGTTAAGGTACTGGGTTCAAATATCATTGAAATTAAGTATGTTGTAATGTTGATATTAGGAAGATTAGAAATTTAAATAGAATATTGAATTGCAATGAAGTATATAAGGTTAAGGTGATTGGCATTGAAGTTGAGGATTTTGTTGTATATATTGACTTGACCAAAGAATTTAGAAAAAAGATTGATAGGAATATTGATTGTACATTTGTTGGCAATTGTGTAAGAATTAAGAAAGCAATCTGGGCATATTTGTGATTGAATAGATAGATGTGGATATAGACAAGTAAATTGTTGTTCTATATAGCATTACCAATGAGTAATAAGAACAGTTTCTGAAGAAGAGAACTGTCTTCTGACTTTGCCAATAATAATTTGATCATCAAGTACTGTAATAAGCCATGGTTTTTTTTTAAAAAAAAGGGTCTAGTTGAATAACTATAGTAGTTTGTATAAGATAAGTATAAACATTGATAAAGAGTGTGATTGTATAAATAACTTGTAGTTTGGTCTTCTAGATAATTAAACCAGAGCAGTTGTTTGCCTTTAGAATTTTGTTTATACATATAAATATGTGTTTCTAGTTTAAAAGGCATGAGTTATTGAATGTAGTTAGTTGATCTAAGTAAAGAATACAATGATATCTAAGTTGTTTTTTGAAAGTTAAATATTTTGGATATGATGAAAGTAATGATTCAAGTAAAATGGATCCTTCTTAAACAGTATATAGAATATTATATAATAGATTAGATGAAAATATAATACCAAGATGGTTAAAAAGTTGGATAATTTTAAAGTTGATAGTATGTTTGTTAGGCCCATCATTAATAGGATTATTATATATCATAATACTAGTAGATGATCACAGATTATACTGAAGTTGCTAGAGCCTAATGCAAATACTTATTTTTTATAAATCAGAAGAATTAAGTCTCTTAGTAAAGTTTGTAATATAATGTTGTAGTTAAATGTCCCATATGTTATGGATATTATATAGCTAGAAGTAAAGTAATATGCTGGTGAAGATTGTGTGACTAAGTTTGGTTTTACTTTTAACAAGTTCTATGTGACTTGTAAGCATTTTGTTACATGTATATTAATTAAGAACAATGTTATGTAGTTGATATTCGATTGTGAGAATAATGACAGTGTTAATAATGTAACATGCATATGTATCAATAATTTGTTTGGTACTTACAATTTTAACAAGATGTGATAATTCTGCAGTAATGAGTTTGGTTTGTTTAGCTTGTTTGTTATTAAGTGTAAACTAGCATTTAAGAAATTTGAATAGTTCATTTGATAAATGAAGGTTAAGAAGATGGTTGTTATAAATAATAGAAGTATAATTAGTTTGTTTGTTGTTAGTTGTAAGTACAGATTTGAAAAAGTTAATTTGTATATTAGACATGTTAAAGAATGATTTAGTTGCAAAAAGAATTTGTAATAGTTCTTGTTATAAGGATGCAATCCAAAGAGTATCATTCATATAGGAAAGAACTGAGCAGTATGAGCTAAGCTTATTATATGTTAGATATTTTAGGTTAGTTAGCCAAAAAACTTGTGTAATATAGCTTTTGAATTTGTTGTAAATGTATAAGATAAGTGGGTCATAATAGATTCTCTATAAGAGAGAAGTGATAGTTTCATCCTAATTAATGCCATTATGTACAGAGTATGATAAAGTAAGTTCAAGATTTGTAATAACTTGGTTTTGTTGATTATAAAAGATATTAGTAATAGCATTTATTATAGAGTGAGAGAGTGCAAGACATTGTAAAGATTTTTGAAAAAGAGTAAGATTAACTGAGTTATATATTTTATTCATATTTTGAGATAAGAGCCAAATTGGTTTGTTGCTGCATAATGCATCTTCAATAAGGTTATTAAGTATGTAAATTAGTATAAATGTGCTGTTGTTAGGTAGAGCTATATAATTGTAAGATGAAAGTATTGGATGTTGAGAAATACAGTACTGATTCTAGTAGTAATAATTTTTGTATAGACTTTTTGAATATGTTTGATAAGACTAATAGAGTGAATAAGACTTAGTATTATTAAATATGTTACATTTTGGAATCAGGTAAATTCTACTATGTTTCTATTATTTGGAAATTTGACTTGAATTAAAGCAATAGTTGAATAAAGCTGTAATAGCTTTGATGCAGGTAGTACCTGCATGTTAAAGCATTTCATAGCTAATACCTGTAGGTACACAAGCTTTTTTATTTGAAAGTTGTAACAAGGTTTGAAGAACTTCATCTTCTGTAATAAGAGAGTTAAGATAGTTGTACCATTGGGTGTTGATATATGATTGTGGTTGATAATATATATGTCAGAAGCTGTCAAATAGTGCTTGGTCAGTTGGTTGATATGCAGTCCAGTTGTAGAAATAAGATTGTATATGCTGTTTTATGAGTTTGAGGTCTGTAATAAGTTGGTCAAAAAGTTTGATGTTAAAAAAGTAAATAAAAGCTTTGTATCAATTAAGAATACTATTAATAGCTTGTTTAGAGTGTATTGAAAGTGTTTCATATTTTTTTTCAGTTGCTTGTTGAATTTGTTGATGAAGTAATAATAAGTTAAATCAAGAGTTTGAAGGTTACAGTAGGATCTATTATTAATAGTCTTAATTCTAGAGTTTATCATACTCATGTTAAGGTTGTTGTAAGTGTTTTTAACAATTTTTATTAGATGCCCAAGCTCTTTAAATGATGTGTAGATTAAGGTAGAGTTAGAAGAATATTGATGATTGTAGCTACATTTATGAGTTTTTTTGTTAGAAATAGAATGTATTGCAATGTTAATTATTGAATGTTCAATCTTGTGCCAAGTAGTTTCAATGCTTTTATTAGTATCACTATTGAGTAGTATATTGTGAAGACTAAGATTATGAGAAAAAAAGTCAAAAAATTCTGTCTATTTGTCAGTTGACATAGCTTTGTAATTGAAGATTCTGCAACTAATGCCAGTATAATAGCATGAGGATTTGCTATATGCATTAGTGAAAGTTCAGGTAGATATAAAAATAGAGTGGTTACTAAGTGTTAAGGTATTGCTATCATTAAGTTTGTATAAAAAAAAGAATTGAATATTGAATGAATCAGTTCAGATATAATCAATGTGACTATGATTAGTATTATTTAATTATGTAAAGTACTTGTTATCAATATATGCACCAAGATCAAACATGTTAGAGTAATGTAAATAATTAATAAATTTAAATTTAGATGAAGAGCTACAGATATCATCATATGTATTAAAGTTTCCAAGTATTATTAGATGAAGATTGTGTTGAAGAGCTTGTTGGATTCATGTAATAACAGTATTTTGTATATTGTTATGTTTTTGCATATTAGTAGAAAAAAGATAGACAGCTATAATTCAGAGTTTAATTTTACTTTTAAAAAATAAATCTAAAGCAATTGCTTTACCAAAGTGTATTTGACAGTTATATATATATAGTTGTAAATATTTTTGAATTATAATAGCAGCACCTTCTGCTAAACTTTTTGAATTGACCTAAAAGTAGGTAAATAAGTTGTAATTATAAAATTAAAGATTAGTACTGTTAGCAATTTTGGTTTCAGTAATACAAGAGATATGGATATTATTGTAAAGACAATAATTTTGCCAAGATTCTCTTTTAGTTACTGTATTATAACCTCTAATATTGTATATACAAATGTTTAAATAAAGGTCATATAAAGTTTATATAAGTGTGAATACTTGTAATATAGTGTGACTATTAAAAAATAAATCAAATTGAATGAAAGTAAAGTTAGAGAAATTTGATCTAAGAGGAAGGTTGTAAAAGATGAAAAGAAAATAAGGATAAATAACAGTATAATTAGATAAGAGAAAGTTATTTGGAAGATATATATGAGTTTCATCATAGATGTTGCTAACAAAGAAGGTAATACTAAAGACAGTGTTATTATAGTTATATTTGTCAATATGTTGTATAAGAGATTAAATGATTTGATCATAAGAAAGAAATAGTAAGTTGTAATAAAGAAGAAATTTGTTAAAACATGTATAAAGATTATAGAGGCTTAAAGATGTTAAGAATGATCTTCTGAGATTGTCTTCTACAGGATTGATCACTGTATACTCAGTTCTTACTGCTGTGCAAGGTACCAAAGTCTGCTCTGTATATTAGTTTGACTATCATTATCTTGGCTTTCTATATATAGAGGCTTAACCACTTGCCTCTATATGTTATTCTTTTTACTAACTACAATTGGTTGTATTTTTTAGTAAGACAATAGCTGCATTTATGTGTTTGTAGAAAATGACTGATTTGTATATATTTTTGTTTATTGTTTGTGTAGTAATAATGCCAAGTAAACTATGCAGTTTCCATTCTACATGTTTATACTAACCTTTATATAGTTTTATCTTGTATTTACACTGACTATTTTATAATATTTAGAAGTACATCTATATATATTAGCTTGTATTCCTCTATATTCCTAATCAGAACAAACTTCTTGCAGTTATTTGCTTTTGGACATAAACACTATACTTGGGACTTTTTAAGTGGTCTTCCTAATTAGTGTTTTTGTGAATTTCTCAATACAGATCTACTATAACCTAATATGAATTTATCTTGTATTTATACTGACTATTTTACAATGTTTAGAGATACATTTATATATATCAGCTTGTATTTCTTCATATTTCTAATCAGAACAAACTTCTTGCAGTTATTTGATTTCAGATATGGATACCATAACACAGATCACTGCAAATCTGTTATCAACTTTACTTAGTTTCATACTACAAATTATAGCCAATAAGCTAATATTTTTAGTTAAGTCAATATATTAATTAAGACATACAAGATTTTTTAGTTTTCAATATTCATCACCAGTAGGAATTAAATCTTAGACCTTGTCACTTGGAGTGCAACAACTTGACCACTTTACTAAGTTACTACACCCTATAATTAAAATTTTAAAAATTAGAAGAAACCAAAAGATAAAGAAAAAAGAAAAAGAAAAAATAAACAATAAGCTTAAGAACATTGATAAAGAAATAGTAGTGATGCTATTAAAGCTATATATACAATAGTTAGAAGCTTGGATAGATAATATTAAAGGCTGGCAAAGAATTTTGAAAGACAAAAGAAAAGAAGAGTAGAAATAAGCTTAAAGAAAACAGATAGAAAAAAATATAAATAAAAGATATAATATAATAAAAACTGACCAAGAATAAATAATTGCTAGCCTGTTGAACAAACTATACAAAAAGATAATTTTGGACAGATTTATAATCCAAAATAATGATGAAGTTAGTCTAATAACTAAATTTAAGACTGTTTTAATTGGCCTGACAAGGCATTTCAAAAATTAATTTAAAAAATAAAGAACCAAACTAAAAGAGATGCCTGAGAAATAAATAAAAATGTACAACCTAAAAGAGTAGATCAAAGAGTTCTGATACAAAAAGTTAGAAAAAAAAATAGAAAAAAAAAAATAAAAAGTCACATTAAGAGAACTCAAAGCTAATATTGCTCTGAGAATTTCAGATATAAGCTATACTTTAATAAAGCAAGCAGAAAAAAAATCACAGAAGATTTTTAGAACTTTTACAAATATAGCTTAGAAACAGAAAAAATGCCAAAAAAATAGAAAATAGCACAAATCTATCCAATTCCAAAAGATATAGACTAGAAATATAATCTGAACAATATTAGACCAATAATATTAATTAAGACTTTTAAAAAATTAGTTACAAAGGTAATAACAAGAAGGCTGGCCAAGATATTTATAAAAAGTAAAATACTCAAAGAGCCAAACTATGCAGATTTGTCTGACAACTCAACAGAGCAACCAATACATATGCTAAATATAATAATAGAAGAAGCACAAGAGAAAAATAAAAAAACATAAATACTTCTACAAGACATGAAAAAGGCATTTGACTTAGTCCTATTGAAAAGCTTAGAGTAAGCTCTTAGAAGAGTCAAAATACTACAAAGAACAATTAAATATATTATTAACTTCTTTTGTAAATATTAACTTAAGATAATTATAGCTAAGGCCTAACAGAAAAAATAATAGCAGAAGATAATATAGATCAAGAAAAGGTGATTTTTTTACTAATCTGACAGCTTTTTTATAATCCACTATTGAAAAGAATTCAAGAAAATAAATTACTAGGCTATATAGTAAAACAAGAAACATTAAAAAATATAGATATTAATTGTATTATAAAACATAGGCAAGCAATGATTGCTTATGCAGATGATACCATGTAAATTACAAATAGCAAAAATTAACTGCTAAAATCCTTGGAATTGCAAAAGAGTTCTTCAAAGTAAATAATATTAAAATAAATAGAGCTAAATTAAAACTGATAATAATAAATTCTAAACAGAAAAAAGAAGATAAAGAAATTATATTTAAACAGAGTAGAATAACAGAAAAACCAAAAAATAAAGTTGTAAGATTACTAAAGATTTGTTTAAACAGCAGAATAAGAGAGTTACTAGTTTGCAAAAAAGCAAAAGAAATAGTTAGCCAAACAGTTAAAGATCTTAGATATAAAAAAATAACAATAAGCCAAATTGCATACATAAACAATACAGTAATAATTCCAAAGTTAGAATATCTTTTGCAGTTAACAAAGATGTTGGAAAAGATAATAGACAAGATTCATCAGCTAATAATATGTTTAGCAAAACATAAGTGCAACATAATGAAAATGATAAGCAACTGCATAATTAAACACAAAGATCTAAGAAACTGTAAATTACTAAGTCATGAAATAGCAACAAAGCAAATAAGCAATTTATTTGCAAGACTTAATAGAAAAGATACTCTAAATAATTCAATAAAGCTTAGAATAGCTCAAGAATGTTAGAAAGCAAGCTTAATAAAAAATATTTAGAACTCTAAAAGAAAATTAGAAGAAATAAAGTATTGGAAGCACAATTTAGCTTGTTAAACAATAGTTAAAACAAGAGAGATAAGAATAAATATTAAAGCAGAAAATTACTTGTAGAAGATATATAGTTATGAAATAAGTATAAGAGACTTAGTTAAAGTTAAATCATGAACAAAAAATAGTAGTACAATAAATAAATAGAGTTTGATATAATTGAACCAACTCATAGACATAAAAGAGAAGAACCTAATCATGTAAAAACAGTTTAAAAGTTTTTTAGAGTTGTTATATAAAGAGAAAAAAGCTAAATTATTTAGTAAAATAGAAGAAAAGATTTTAATAATACAGAAAAGTAAAGAAATACATAACCAATACAAGATTAGTGACTACAATACACAGGCACTAATAATTAACTAGATAAGATATCTGAAGACAAAAGAAAAAAAAATAGATTGTATACAGACCAAAGCATAATCGCAACTTAGTAAGATATCAAAGAAAAAAAAAAAGATCTTAGCTAAGCATTAGCTATTGTAAAAAGTAGAAGACAAGACATATACTAAGATAAGTAAATGCAAAAGATATAAGAACAGAACAGAACAAATAATAGATAATTGTGAAAAGTAGATAAGATAGAACAATAATATAAAGGTAGTTTTAGAAACATTAGTAGAAAAAGGCAGTAACAAGATTAATACAATATTAGAACAAATACTGAAAAACAGAACAATAAAAAAATAGAGAAAAAAAGAAAGAAGTCTAATCAAGATAAAACAAATAGAAGAATTAGAAATAAAATTAATCAAAAAACAAAAATTAGATAATAAAATTACAGCTTATTTAATAGAAGTTTTAACAAGAAACAAAATGAGAAACAAAGACAAATATACTTTTTATACAGATGGTGCATTATATAAAGAAAAAGAAAAAATAGTACAAAAAAGATAGGTATTGGTTGAATGCAAGTCAGTAATGAAGGAAACTGGCCAGAAGAAGAAATAACATTGGGACTTAAAAGTTGGCCCTTAGTAACAATAGCAGAATTAGCAGCAATATAGTTAGTAATTTTAATTATACTAGAAGAGAAAAATATAGAAGTGCATACAGATAGCCTTACAGCATTAAGAAATATTAACAAAGCAATTCAAAAGATAGGTGATAACAAAGTTCTAAAAAAGAAAAATATAATATAGATAATGAATATTGTAAGTTTACTCAAAAGCAAAGACAATAGAATAAAACTAGTTAAAGTTAAAAGTTATAGTAATGATAAGTAAAATAACAGAACAGACTTACTTATAAAAAAAGAAGCAACATGTAAAAGAACAATATTTACAGAGAAGATCAAGTATGACAGAATAGAGTATCACTTAGAATAAGAAAACAGAAAAGTCAATATACCAACAAGACTTTTTTGCAAAATAGTCACAAATACCAGAATTGGAGCTAGTTGAAAAAAAACAAACTCAATTCAAGTCTAGAACCAGAAACAGAGAATACTTGATATAATTGGTTAAGCTTTTGAAAAGAGATGAATAAAACAAAAGGTGTACATTGCACAACAAGAAAACTTAGTACAAAAAGAGCAATAGTGATCAAATGCATAATAGATAGCTTACCAATACTAAAAGAATTAAATAGAAGAAGACCAGAAATATATACAATGACTGATTACCAAGTATGTCAAAAAGACAAAAAGGCAGCTACTACTTCTAAAATAATGATGTTCTCTATATCTAGTAGACTATTGTTAAAAGAGAATGATGTAAGTAAACAGGTGAATAAGTTCATTTATGCAGAAAACCAAGATAATAATAATTAGACCTAATGTACAGAGCAGGCTATAGCACTCTTGGTAGCTGTGAAAACTGAGCTTAAAATGGCAAATGATTCTACAGAAGATATACAACTCAAATTATTATCAATATTGTTAAATTCCTATAATTTGGATACCTGTTATAACAAATTTCTCTAATATTATTATTTTCCTTTATTACACTTCCAATCTACTATAAAAACTTTTTTTAATATTTACAACAAATCAATTCTATATACTTACTAAATACTTCTATAATAACACTAAAGATAGACAAAACAGAAGCTTATATTTATCTATTATATAAGCTTACTATTCTATTAAACTATTATATTTCTTTTACTAATGATTTTTTCAATATACTTCTTAAATCTCAATCTAATTTTCAAACTGCTAATTATACATCTACTAATATTAAATTTAAATCACAAAACAAATACAAAACTTCTATATACTTCAAAGCTATAAATACAAACAATATACTCTTTCCTAGATATACAATTACATTTCAGATCTTCAACTCAATAGATGAAAACTTACAATTTAATCTTTTTATTAAACCTCTCAAGCTATTAATCAGTACTCACAATATTCAAGACTACAATGAAGACCTTAAATAACAAATATAAAAGAACTTCTGTCTAACAAACAATCTTAATATAATTAGTATTACTAAAACTAAAATAGTTAGCACAAATGCAATAATAAAGCTACAAAAATTTAAACACTTTATATATTACTGGTCATGCAGCAACAGCTCAAAAGACATTACTGCAATTATAATTAATAATTAGCTTAAACCACATGTTTACAAAATATACAACCTTCTTGGTTATGCTATTGCTATCAACCTTTTTTTTAAATATAACTTTATATTCTGCATTATATTAATATATCTGTCTTGTAATGATATCCAACTCAGATTAACTAATCAAAATATTGTTATTTTATAGCTTCAACAAGCCACAAGTTCAAACTTACAACCTATTATTTTGGAAGACTTCAATGTCTCTAATAATAGCTTATACTCTTTCTCTATCAAATGCATTTTCTTTAATATAATAATATGTATAACCTAGCTGCTCATATTTAATCATTAACCAATACTTGGCAAAGTAGCCAATTTCAAACTTGAATTAACTACATCTGAACAAACTATTTAATTATTTGCTACTTTACCTTATACAATACTAATGCCTCTAAAACTAGCTTAAATAGTAATTATAAAATTTTAATTTCCTTTTAGTCTTTTTTTTATGCTTATTCTGGCAAATAATATTTTGTAACCAAAACTTAAAAAAGAATATTTTTTTACAAAAAAATGAATAAAGAACTTTGGCAATTATATATTAATCAAATGGCTACTAATCTTAGTTTTAACCATATATCTACAACTATTAATAAAACAGAATTCTTAAAAACAATATAGTACAAAATTTAGACCAGTATCATCTTAGCTGCTCTTAAACATATTTCTAACAAAAAAGTTATAATGTACAACTTTCAATACATATACTCTGTCAAATCTTTTTTTTTATATTATAGTATTTTTTTTTTTTTTTTTTGCTAAAGTCATACTTGTAATGATACCATTTAAACCCTCTGATCATCTACCCTGTCATATTGGAATCTCCAAACTAACCCCTGTATATACCTACCTAGTATACTGTCTAAGCAGTATGGTACCTACCCTTTTTGTACTAGTTTCCAGGCTGTTACACATTTCAGAGTACATCACCTGCCAGTAAGGTGCAAAGGGCTTCTCGCTGTTAACTATCTACCCACTTTTAGAACACTAATATGGGCTACTCTTACAGAGTTCATCCAGACCTTAGTACTGACTTCACAGCATATCCCTAGTACTTTTAGAATATCTCTGCTTTGAATTCAGACTCCCAATCCAGATAGCCTGGAAGGACTGTGACCTGTCCTTGGTATATTGAGGCCAGCCCAATATCTTTTTCCTCTGGTCTGAAATCCGTGGCCTGGTTGGTAATACCCCTCACCTGAGGTTCTTGCCTGCCTGAATCCTTCATATTGGTATTCATTTCCTAGGTCTAGCATTTACAGTAGTACTGTCAAAGATTCATGTTACCTCTCTGCTCAGAATTTCTAAGTAGGCTCTGGCTTTTCAGTTCTACGGATTTACACAGCCCAAGGACTTATTTTAGGTTTGCACTGCCTGATACTGGTTTGTATTCCTCTGTGTAACAGATTACACAGATGCTCCAGACCTGCCAGTTATGCTAGTGCAACCATAGTTACAGGTATCCTATCCCAACTGATCAACAGAATGCCATCACCATAATACCATCTATATATTACATAGGTAATTATCCAAATTTTGCTGTCGGTGGGTTTTGAACTCACAACCTACCACTTGGAGGTATAACAACTTATCTACTTCACTAAGTCACCACACCTCTTATATTATAGTCTTAAAAAGCTAAAAAATATAATTTAACAAATTAAAGCCTTATTACAAAACAAATACCTATATCTATACAACTTCATAATGCTAATAATCTTACTATTTCTTTCTTACTAACCAGACATAACCTACTAACTGACTGGATCTCAAATGCTAATGACAAGTAGAAAGCATTTTATTATATATGTAATATTGAAAATATTAAAATAATTAGATAACAGGTTAATGAAAATATAGCCAAAAGATGTGATAAACTTCAGTCTTAACCAAAATCAATGATTAACAGCATACCAAATCATCACAAAGATCCTGTAAAATTTAACAACATCAAAACAGATCATGATATTATTACAGAAGTACAGAAAATTAAAACACATATCTAACAACACTTCAATTAATAAACAATATATAGACAAATTAATCAACAAATTTACAACTCTTTCTGATATAATAAATATAAACCTAAAACAAACATTCATTTAGAATAGTATCAAGAGGTATTAGCAGAATTCTCTGAAAAAGAAATTTCTAACATACTTGTAAAATTTTCAAATAATAAAGCTTGTGCCCCTTTAAACATAAGTTATGAAATGCTTAAACATGCAGATTTATTATTTCTTTAAGCTATAACTGTCCTATTTATCAGATGCATTTTAACTAACAGTATACCTAGCTAATAAAAAGAAGAAAGAATTTTTCCTATTACCAAAACACCTATTTTTGATAAAAGTTTAACTAATATCAGACCTATTAGTTTTTTAAAAGATATTAAAAAATTATATATCAAACTCTTTACCAATTACTTAAACAATACTTTTACTTTATATTCAATATTATCTCTCTATAACTATATTGCTCTTTCTGGTAACAATACAACAATACCAATTTATATACTTAATATAATTAAAGAAGCCTTTTGCAACTTCAAAGAACTTTGGCTTATATCTTAGGATATAAGCAAAGCCTATAATTCAGTAAACTCTGACCTCTTTTGCAAGTCTCTAATACAAATCAATATGCTACCTAAATTAATAGAAGTTCTTACTAATCTGCTTGATAATCATCACAACTAGGTTATAACTAATCTTGAATTCACAAATTTATATTTTGTCAAAAATAGAATTGATTAAGAAGAAACAATAATATTATTATTTTAGCATATTACTATAACCTTCTTATTTACAGAATTGCATTTTAATTTACAGGTTATACTCTTTTAACATTATAGAAAACCAGTTTACAACTTTTTTAATACTAACATCTTCAAGTTTCTATCTTAGTTCTTGCTTATATAGATAACACATTATAGATTGCCTAATCCAAAAATAAGTTAGAACAAATTACTTAAATAACAGCATCCTTTTATCAAATGACCAATCTTCAGATTAATCTTACCAAGTCAAATATTTGCCACAAATGCCAAATCTACTTCTATTACCTTCTTTAACTCTACTCTTATCTCTATTCCTAATACCCAACCTTTCAAATACCTAGGTTGTTAGTTTATACTTAACAACAAACAAACCTATACAATCAAATTAATTCAAAAAGAAGCTTTTCAACTAATTAATATTGCAAATACAAAAACATCACAGACAAACAAATTACTTACATTATTAATACAGTTATTATTCTAACATTAGAATACAGAATATATAATATTATACTTTTCAAAACTATATATAATCACATACTGGCTAAATATCTTACAGTTGCTAAACACAAATCTCATCTTGCTTAATTAATTCTGTACAATACTTTACTCTTATCTATACAACATATATAACATTTGAAATATACAATTACAATACCATATTACTACTTTTCTTTAACAAATTAATGATACCTATTTACTAGATGTTTTTACATATATTAAATTACAATAGCTTCAAAACAACCTTTGATCTACTATAAATATTCTTAAACATCCTTAATTTAATGTTAATAGTCAAAATAAATATACTCTTAATTTTAAAATTATTGAACTATTTTTACAAATTGTTATCTTTATTAGAGCTAATAGTAATACATCATAGTCAAACACTATCTATTATCAGCTTTAACTTCTTAAACTTATTCTCCAATCCTATCTTAAATATATAATCTTTAAAAAACAACTTAGATAACTAAACCTACTTTATCTTAAACAATTTTGCACCTTAGACAATACTACACTTCTAGAATTTTTTATTTATCTAAAGTTAAAAAATTGATCTGGTTTATTAAACTTAAAAATTTTGTTATAAAAAATTATTATTATTATTCTCTCAAATCTCAATATCAATAGCAAGAAACTAATCCTTTTGCATATAATAAATACAATATTCCCAAATAACATAAACTATAACTGATTATTTTCAATAATGAGAAAATTATTATAAGTAAAATTTGTAAACATCTTACAGATTCTAACCAAATATCAAACACATATTGGCAAACAGATATTAACATAAACAGTACTAACTACTACTCACTTTAACAAATTAATTTTGTTCTTTGTTCAGGCTATTAACTTAACTTATAACAAATAACTACATTATACATTATTAATACTTCATCTATTACATCTATCCAATTTTTTAATAGAATTATTTTGAACTCAATTAAAATAAATGCAAACTATTTAGACCTTCTTAGCTTTATTGCAATTAAATAGTCTTTGCCAAATCCTTTACCACTACTATTGCCTTCTATTTTTATCTCTAACTTCATCTTATTTACAATTTTTGAAACAAGTAAAGCAACTAACAAACTTAATCAAATATCTTCTAATAACCTACTATATAACTTATTTAACTTTTATACCAATGGTTCAGTAATCAGTATAAGTACAAATAACTATACTATAGATATCAGCTAGGTCCAAGTAGATTTTAATAACTAAGTTATTTACAAATTCACTGCCAAAGTTTACTTCTGGTTATCTTCTTACAAGGCTGAACTCTTTTCTATTCTGTCTGCTATTTCAACTACTTCTCAAAATTTTACAATTAACATTTACACAAATTTCCAATCCATAATATCAAAATTTATTCAACTTAATCAAACATTTCTAAATTCTAATAAACTCTTTAAATTTAATTTCTGGCTATTATAGTATATTTTACTAAATATTATTAAATTGTACAAATTAAATATTATTTTCATAAAGTTCAAGCCTACTCAGACAACACTCTTAACAATTTAGCAGACTTACTTGCTAATCAATTTACAAATGAACCTCTATTACACTTTAACTATATGAATATTTACAACCTATATCATTTATTATTCTTTGAAACAGAAAAATTTCTTGTTGAACTTCCTACCAAATACTTTGTTAAAAGTATCTGTAAAGCTTACAATCTCATGTTATAGTTATTACAAAAACAAAATAATGAATGGATTCTATTAGCCTACTATATTAATTAGAATTCAATCTAGTTATACTTTAACTATAATCAAAAATCTACTTACAACCTTACTAATTTTAAACTTAACTAATCCAAACTATTTAAAATTAAAATACTTCTTAATAAACTACTTACTTAATACCTCTATTATAAAATTTATCACCTAATCTTTCATAATAGCAATTGCTTTTACTAAAATTCAATTATGTCTTTATTATATTAGTGCATTTGTGCCAACTTCTTTTTGCTTGATAGCATTATTTTTAATGCAATAACTAATTGTGTAAAATCAGTTAATTTAAACTTCTTTAACAATAAAATTAAAGAACTTATTCAAAAAATTAAAGACTATTTAACTTTCAAAGAAACATCTCTTCTTTCATCCTTACATTATCTAAAAATTACTCTTAAAGATCTTATTCTCTTATCTTTAATTAAAACTATTCAGGATTTAGAAGTTTCATACAAACTAGCATCAACAATTATGATTAATATTCTGCTTGAAATTAACAAACAAATCTATGAACAATTATAAAAACTCTACTGTATTAATTTTTCAAATTGAAAAAAACAATAACAAATAATATATATATATACCAAGCAACAAACTTCATCTTTTATAGTATAAATAATATACATACTTATTATAATTTTACATATTCTTGTTTCTGTAGTCAACTAACTCCATTCACATACTGAAACCTGTTTACTTGTTGGACAGGTTTTTAGAAAAATTAGCACTTAGGCCACTTTGTGGATCAAATATCATACAACTTCTAATTTTATTTTAACTATAAATAATATTATCTAAGTAAGTTTTTGACTACTCTAGTAGGTTTAGATCACAGATAAATTAGATTTATTTAATTGTCTAAGCTTTTATTCTTGCATATAATTTTCCTTTTATTTGTACTAGTACAAATAGTAGAAAT
>CAJVQA010004881.1:0-16930 GCA_910591915.1 Cetraspora pellucida
GCGTGAGCAATAAGGTGTAGTATAAAGGTAGGGGTAACGAATATTAAGGTTTTGCATAGTTGGTAAGTTATTAGTAAGAATTTTGATGCGAAAGGAGTATTTTTGTAAGTTATTTTCGAGGGAAGAGATAATTTTGAATAGAAGAAACCATTTACTCTCTTTCTTTTATACTATTAATTTAGTTAGCTATATATAATCTAACTTTATATCCAAATTAACTAGTATTAAATTTAGTATTCTTATAATCAATATATTTTAATTTATTTTTTTTATTTAATTTTTTATTAAATATTTAAATTTTTATAAATAAAACTTTAGAAATTCTTAAAAAGAAATACAAGTTAAACTATATATTATTAATATTATTAATATTTTTAAAAAATATAAATTTAATAACAATAATAAATTATCAAAAGCAAATATTATAAATATTTTTTTAAATAATAAATTTAAAAACAAATTCTATTAAAAATTTATAAAAAATTTATTAAATTATCTGAAAATTATAATAAATTAATTCTTAATAAAATATAGAATTTTTAGTAAATTTTTTTAAGTATAAGCATAATAAACAAGAATACTAATTCTAATAAATTAGTTATTAATAATATTGTAATATAAAATATTATATATTTTATTTTATAATTTTTAAGAATTTGATATAATAGCAATAGGCAAGAACTATAAATAATTTGAATATTAATGTTATAATAAAAATATTACTAAAATAGTAATTAAAATTATTTTTAAAACAACTAATAATTTGTAAGTATTGTTTTAATTATAATTTATTTCTTGATTTTCTTATTATATTTCTATAATTTTTTATTTTTTTAAAATATTTAGATATAAAAAATATTTTTTTTAATTTATTATATTGTTAGTTTTAGTTTTTAAACTTTTTTTAGACTATATAAATCTATTATATAATAAAGAAATTCTAAAAGATTTATATTTAAATAACTATATTCATCTTATTTAAAATCTGCTTTGTAAAATTTTACAAATATTTATTATACTTTGTGAGTTATATTTTTTAAATTAATTATAAAAAACTAATATAAAGCATAACCAATATAATATAATTAACTAGTTATTAATTAATAATTAACAACTAGCTAATTACATTATATTAGCCTATATTATATATTAGTTTCATACAATTTATTATAATATTATAATAAAATATCATTATTTATAAATAAATTAATTGTATTTTTGTTGTATATAAATAGTAGAGTTTCTCAAATTCAAATTAAATTAAATATTAAGTTAATTAGAATTAGTAAAACAAATATATTTTTAATTTAGTTTAATTAAATATTTGATTCAAATATTTAAATTTAATTTGATTTAAAATTTTTTTTAATTTTGATTAGTAAAAAAAACTTAATTTACAAAAATTTTTACTATTTTAATTAATTTTTAACTTTTAATTAAAAGTATTTTTATAAGCAAAATATTTCTAGTTTTATAGAACAAAAAAGTTAATTGTCTTAATAAAATTTTAAGTAAATAGCTTATAATTTGAATTTTTAATTATAAATTTTTAAATTAAATCAAATATTTGTCAAATTAAATTAAATTTAATCATATTTAAATTTGATTTAATTTAAAAATTTTTAAATTTAAATTTAATTTAAACTTAAATATTTAATTAAATCAAATTAAATTGTAGAACTTTAGTAAATAGTGATAAAATTAATTACTAAATTATATAAATTTTTAAAAAAGAGATAAAGTAAAATTTGCAACAAATTTAATAAATATCAAATTATATATATTAAAAAAATTTGTTTGTACAAATTTGATAACAATAAAGTAATAAAGAATCAAAATAAACTTAAAAAAAATCTTAAAAGTTTATATTTAAAAATTATAAAAGAAAGATAACTAAAAAAAAATATCTAATATAGAGGTATTTGGTATATTTAGTATAAAATATAATATATATATATGTTTTTAGATTTTTCAATAAGTAATTTTTTAATTTAATAATTATATTAAGTTTGTATTTAAATAAAAAAACTTACTTTATATAATAAATAAATAAATATTATCTTTGAAAAGTAAACTATAATTAGTTTCTTAAAATTATATAAAGATAAAAAAATTTATATATTTTTATATAATTCTTAAATAGCTTATAAGTATTTTAAATTCTATATATTATTATTATTGTATAAATATTGTTTCTAAATATTTGTTTCTTCTAATAAATTATAGTAGCAGATGTTTAAAAAAATTAAATAATAAATTATTAAAGAAATATTTTTTATATTTATTTTTTATACTAAATGTAAAAAATTAACTTGATATAATTAACTAAGTTGTATTTTTTATTTTTAAGTAAATTTTTGTTAAAAATTATTATTTATAAAAATTTAAATTAAATTTAAATTTATTATTTATATTATTATATTAAAAATTTAAAGACTTTTTATATAATTCTTGCTTTGCAAGATAATTACTATAATAGTAATTCTTTGTAAATTAATTGTTATAATTTAATTATAACAAAATAATAAATATATTTAAATAAGCATTATAATTTTGCAATATCTAATTTTTTTATTAAATAAAAATATCTGCTTGTATTTTTTCTAAAAATTTGCTTAACAATAAACTTGCTTTTAATTTGTATTTCTTTATTTAGTTTATTTATATATATAACAAAATTATTTTACAATTATTTTAATTTTATTACTAATAAGCAAAACTTATATTTATTAATTATTGTCTATTAATAACTTTTAGTTACTAAAAAGGTTGTAACATTTAAATAAAATTCTACAAAATTAAAATTTGAATCTATTTTAGTTTTTTATTTATTAATTAAGTTTCAATAATTACATGTTACAATTCTTATATATTTCTTTACTAAGCAAATTTAATATCAACTATTTTATTATTAAAACCTTTTTTTTAATTATTTAATAAAAAAAATATAAAAATTACTAAATTAAAATGTTTGTAATAGCACTATATAAATAGTATATAACTAATAAATTATTAAGTATGTTTTTATTTTATTTTTTTTGTTAAGATAACCTCTTTGATCTTTTGACTTTTATTAATTACTTATCAGTATTGTAATTTAATGAACTACTACAGAAAAGTGTACAATTGGCTACATATGTAATTTTGCTATATTACCTATTTAAGAAGTTCATTTGAAGGTTCTTTACCAATTGCTGTACCTAATATCTCTGCTTAAGTATTCTACTTTAAATCCTCTAAACCTGTAATCTGTATTAACTTACTAGATCATATCCAGATGTCTAGACATCATCTCAACTTTAGAACTAATTTATTCTTGAGATAAACCCCTTAGAGCCTTTTGTACCTATTTTACAGCTAACTTAGATATTGCTATGGCAGAACAAACATTTGCAATTAGAGTTTAACTATTAAACTGCTATGCTCTTGTAGAGTTTACTTAGACTCTAGTATCTACTTCATAGCATAACTTTGGTATTTTAGTATACTTCTAAATTTTATTAAACTTTCAATTCAGATAGCCTATATAAGACTATGATTAGTCTATCAGTATATTAGATCAGCCTAATATTCTTTTCCTCTAGTTTGTTTCGTTAGCCTAGTTGGTGGTACTTTTGAGACTTTCAACCTAGAGATTCTTGCCTGTTTGGTTACTAAGACCTGAATATCTGTTTCCCCAAGTTAGCTTTTATAGTAGTACTATTAAAGATTTAGCTACCTCTCTACTTAGGTCTTTCAAATAGACTTCTTGTTACTCAATTTCAATGGATTTACACAGCCACAAGGACTTATCTAGTATTTGCATCACCCAATTTGTTAGTTTATATTTCTCTGTATAACTCCAACATTGCACAGATGCCCTATAACCTGCTAGTCATACTGATGTAATTATTATTACAGATATTTTAACTCAATTATTAGTAACAGTTGCTGTAATATGAATATTACATAGATAATTATCTAAATTTTCACTATTGATAGGATTTGAACACCTAATCTACCATTTGGAAGATTGACAATCTGACTACTTTACTAGATTGCTATACCTCAAGTATGTTTTTATTAAAATAATTAACACAATAATCTGTTATAAAATTACTATATGTTAAAATATCAAATGCTAAATTAATGCTTAAATAATAGAATACAAAATAGTATATATTGTTTGTAAAATAAAAAATATAGACTAAAAAGATTAATGCTTAGAAGAGAAAGTTAAAATTAAAATTAAAAAAATTAAAAAAATAGGTATATTAAATAATTTCTTGTTAAAAATCTTAAATTGTATATTGTTAGTTTTATTCATTTTTGTAAAAATAATAATACTATAAGATTGCTTTGCTAAGAATAAATATTTTTGGTTTATAATATTTTCTGCTTAAGAAAATAATTTTAAAAATTGTTCTTAAACTTTTAATTTTAATATAAAAGCTTTTAATTATTATAATTCTATTAGTTACATGTTTTTTTATTATCTTTTTTATAGCATTATTTATAACTTTAGCTGCTTTTTTAAAAAATTAACTAATTTTGTCTATTTCTATATTATCTTAGTATCAATTTATAAATAGGTTGTCTTTTAACAAAATGCACTAAATATATATTACATCTATTTACTAATACAAACAATAAATACTTACTAATCCACAACTACTCAACATTCCAACACTCAACAAATGTATGCTACAAGTTAGTAGCAATAACATAGAAAGTTGTTTTAATACTAACATATTCCTAAACCAAATCTCTATATACCAAGTCAAGGATTGGCTTTTTAAAATATGGAAACCATCTTTAACTTAGGATACAATTCTAACCAACTATAAGAAATCTACCAATTACACTATAATATCTCAACTTTATCACTTATACAAAAATAATATCTCTATTAATAATACTTATCTAAATTAATTAACAACTGACAAACACACTAATCAACTGAACAACATTTATAATTTCATTGCAACTTCTAACAACTCAACAACTCTAAGTCTTAAAAACAATAGAATTTTTTTTTAGAATAATTACTTATAGCTGATAATCACAACCTTCTTCTTTAGAAAAATATATATATCAGAACTCTTAAACTCCTATGAGGTTCTATTTCAAAATGGTTTAAAATACTTTTAACTCAAATATCTAATTATTCTATTTTGCACATATTGTCTAATCTTTAACTTCAATCTACTAACCCATTTCTAAATATATTAAATCTTATTACACTTCAATTTGTTACCTCAAAAAATATATAAACATTTTATATTTCATCTTCAGATTGGCATATTGGCAAAATAATCAATACATCTAACTCTTAAATACTCTTTTAAAAATATCAAATTACAAATTTAACAACTAACACAATTTACATTTCTTTTACACCAACAATGCTTCAAATAAATTATAAACAAACTATTAATCTTAAATATAAAATACAAAAAAGAAAGCAAAACTTTAAGCTTAAAATAAATAACTAAGAAATTTAAGTACTTTAAAACATTTATCAAACATATATAAACTAGCTTCAAAATCTCTATCATTTCTTTTACTACTCTCTTTAGAAATCATTCTAATACAAAACACAATATCTGATCCTATATACCAAAATTAACTCATAAACTTTCACAAAAAATTACTATCTTTTGAACCAACTAATATATATTTTTATACAGATACTTCTATACTTAATTCACAAATATACAAAACCTTTACTGGCATAGTCTAGGTTCTGAAAAATGATATACAAATTAAATTTAAAGCTTTTATAAACCTTGCACCAAACTTAACACAAGCAGAACTAGCAGCACTCATATCTTTATTTCTTATCTTACCTTTCAACTATTCAATTTATATTTATTTAAACAGTTTATCTATTATACAAACTCTTACTAATTCAATACCTTATAATTATAATTCTCAAACCAAACAAAATAACTAGAATATTATCCATATTCTAAACTATCTAACCAAATTTAAAAATATAAATTATATTATACACAAAGTTAAATCACATTCAAATAACACTTTACATAATATTGCTAATACTTTAGCTAAACAAGATGCTAAAAAAACAGAACTAAAATACAACCTTAACTATCTTTATTTACTTACCTTCTTTACTTAAAAAGAAATATCAATTATATACAAACTTTATAAATTTTACAAAAACTTTTTTTCTATTCAAACATTTAACAAACTTCTTTAATTTAAATCACTATGAAATTTTTCTACTATGAACATTCTACTATTTACTAAAATTATTAACTCTCAAAATTCTAATTTGAAACTGTATTCAATTAGAAACAAAATTCTTCTTAATAACTTGCCAATAATGTTAAATTTAAATATTCGCTATTTTCTACTTTACTTAACTCTAAATTGCTTCTATTGTAGCCAATATAAAAATACCAAATACTTACTCCAATGCTTACTTTATAGTTACAACTCACAAAATATTTTTATTAATGAAACTACTAATATTTTAAGTTCTTTAAACTTTTCAGAAGCTTTACTACATACTATAATTCAAATCTTTAACTTACAAAATCTCTCTTTAAACTCTACTATATATAATATAATACTTCTACTTATTTAAGATACAATAACACTTGACCAATATAAACAACTTTAACTAATTTTAAAAAAACTAACTAACAACTTTCTTATCTTCCTATCTAACTCTCTACTCAACTAGTTCAACTTAACTATCTGGCAAACTTATAATACTAAACAACATAAATAGGAATCAGCATAAGGAATTATTGCTCTTACTAAAAGAAAAAATAATGTTTGATTACCTATTATACAAACTTCTAACTCTAATAACAATATATTTGTATTTAACACTAATATAGACCAATTTATTTTTAAAACTCTTTCTTAAAATTTTACTATATATACCTGTTTTTACTAATTAAAATAATCTTAAGAGTTCTTTTTATCCTTTATTGTAGTTAATGATTATGATAATTTAACTAAAACAAAAAATTAAAGATTAACATCATGCTAGATGTTGTTATATATATAGTAACAATAGTGTAGTTTAGGAATATTTTATTTATACATTTATATTCAATTAATATATTTATATATTACTATTTTTTTTACTTGATATTATATAATAAAAAAAAAAAATTAATTAAATTTGATAAAAATTTTTTTATTTTTTCATTTTTTTTTAAAGTAACTTCTTTAGTTTTTTGACGTTTATTAATAACTTTTTGATAATATAATTTTATAAACCATTATAAGAAGAGTGTACAATTGGCTATACATATAACTTTTTTATATTACTTATTTAAGAAGTCTGTCTGAAAGTTTCTTACCAATTGCTATATCTAACACTATTGCTTGAATATTCTATTTTAAATCCTCTAAACCTAAATTTGTTTTAATATTACTAGGTCATATCTAGATTATTGGTTTAATCTTAAAACTATTTTATTTTTAAAATAAATCTTTTAAAGTATTTTGTACCTATTTTTACATTTGATCTAGGTATTACTATAATAAAGCTAACACTTGCAGTCAAAGCTAGCTATTAAACTATTGTGCCTTTGTAAAGTTATTTGAACTTTACATCTACTTCATAGTATATCTCTAGTACTTTAGTATACTTCTATCTATTTTTTAGACTTCTAATTCAAATAGCTTGGTAGAACTATAACTAGTTTATTAGTATATTAGGTTGGTTTGATATCTTTTTTTTTAGTTTATTGTAGCAGCCTAGTTAGTGATACCTCTACTCAAAGCTTTTTGTCTGTTTAGATACTTTGATATTGATATCTGTTTTCTAAATCTAATCTTTACAATAACACTATCAAATATTCATGCTACTTTTCTATTTAGGTCTTTTCAAATAAATTTTTTGTTTTTTAATTTCATTAAATTTATATAATCACAAAAACTTATTTAGAGTTTGCATAGCCTGATACTGATTTGTATTCTTTTGTGTAATATTATACTTATACAAATGTCCTATAACCTGTATGTTATATTAGTGTAATTACTATTATAAATATTTTTATCTAATTATTAGAAACAGTTGTTATAATACAAATATTATATAGATGATTATCCAAATTTTTATTGTTAATAAAATTTAAATACTTAATCTACTACTTAAGAGGTTAACAACTTATTTACTTTAATAAGTTACCACATTTTTAAAATTTTTTTTATTTAATTTTTACAAAATTATAAAATTTGAATAAAAAAATTTTTATTAAATTTGATTAATTGGTTACTAAAATAACTTTACTCAAAGTTTCTATAACCAATTTTAATACAATTCCTATATAACATATGTTTTAAAAATTTATTAAACTTTAATCAAAAAATTAAATAAGTAGCTTTCTTCATAGATCATTTATACCAAAACTACAAAAAAACATTTGATTATTTCTCAACATTCTATTAAGTAAACCTTACTTGACCTTCTAAGTAAAGTTATCTAACATACTTTTTTTCTTCTAGACATCTGTGTTTTATTTTCCAATAAAATTTGGCTACTGAAAAAAGTTCCAAAAATATAGTTTTTGGTTTTTGTCCATTTATAGATAATTTTACTAATTAAATCTATCTTATTATCTATTCAAAAGTTGTCCAGCTCACTGAGACGAACATTTTGATATATAATTTATTAAAATTGGACTAAAACTCATTAAGATACAAGTAAAAAGCAAAAACAAAAACTTGGTTTTTTTATTGTTAATTTTAGGAAAACTTGCTGGATTGCCTTAGAAATTTCACTTTTCTGGGACTTATTAGAATTTTCTAAACATCCAATCAGCTTATCTGTAATCTAAACTCTTTTTCAAACTTTCCTAATTGGTCTAAAAACCCTTAAATGAACCAAATTTTTTCAAAAAATATACTTAATAATCTATTTTTAGATTAAAATACCAACCCCTATAACAATTGTATCTGATATTATTGACCTTGATTATTTTTACCAGAAGTGCCCTAAAAGCTTTAGAATTGATATCCATGAGGATGCACCAACTTTATCTCATCCTATTCCTGTTAACAAACAACCTAAAAATTGCAATATTACTAAACTTAGAGGAAGCACCAAATGTAGTCATTACTTCAAAACATCTGAATTTAGCTCTGTTATCATATGCTTTTGTGGCAAATATCACACATACTTTATTTTAACAACTAACCAAACCTATAAATAACATGAAACCACAAATGTCATCAAAAAACTTAAAGATCAAAAAACCTTAACAAATATAATTGCAAATTCTACTGAATTCATCTTATTATCACCTATAGCATCACCTTTACCTACTATATATAACCATTTCTGTGCTAAATACAACCTATCCATTGTCTGTAAAAAAATGAATAATCAACATTATTTGGCAACTGATGTTACTTTATATAATGATAAACCTTATTACAAAGCTTATACTAATACATAACAATTCACTCAACAGTTAAGCTCTTCTCCTACTTTCATTCAAAAACTTTAACAAACAATTAGCTTTTACAATTCACTTATATCTGAACTTACCTTTAAAACCTCACCTAACAACAACAGCAATACTACAAATGATATGGATCTTGACAATAATATTACTAATAACAATAATAACCAATAACATTAATAACAAAATCAACAACTACTATACCAAAATCCACCTCACTCTAATAAACAATAGCAACAATAGCAACAAACAAGTAAACAACAATAACAGTTAATACAAACCAATACTACTAACAACCAACAAAAGTTAAAGCCAATTCAACATTTGACTAGCTTGCCAATTTTTTAATTTCTGAAGATATAAAAGATAAATCACAACTTCAAACTGAATTTTTAAAAAAAATTTTTAACTTTCTTAAATCTTATCTATATGACTTTTACTCTAATAAAGAAATCAAACTAGAAACTCCTAAACAAAAGGTTCTTAAAGCTAGCTTTTGTCATATCATTCACAAAATGACTAAAGACAGATCTGAATTTCTTATTGAATTTATCCAAAAAACTAATCCTAATACAAACAAAGCAATTACTATTCTTTTTGATATACTTGAAGAAACTTTCAAAAAACTTATCCTGGCATTTACTACAATTCTTTTTACAAAACTCAACTACTCCAAAATCTTTGTCTTTTCAGCTACTATACCCCTATATACCAACCAAAACCATATTTAACTTTGTATTAATCTGGCTTACATTTACTTATATCTTTTAAACAACTATCAAGCAATTGATTACATCAAATTTACTAAAGACTTTCAACTTTGACCTAAAAGATTTAATATTATATCAAAAGTATCTGACTATGACAAAGAAAAGCAATATGTCATAATTAGATCTGATAGCGAATTTAATATCTATCTCAATTTTAATATTTCAAAAACACTATTTTACTAAAAATTAACTATTTTATCTTTTGCAAATTCTTTAGATTATTTAAAACAATAGTTTAAACAATTTTTTCTAACATACAACTGACAATTTACCCAAACATTAGATAAAACTAAAATATTTAACTTCTTAAAATACCAAATCCAACAAAAATTTATTTTTCATCTTAAAGAAATCTTACTTACTAAAATACAATTTCAACAATCTAACAATTTACAAGAATGTCAAAATAAAATAATAAAATTAGCTAACTTTCATATTTTTATTTGCACAAATGAAACTTGTTCCTACTTAGAAAAAACAGAACCCAAAAACAAAAGAAAAGAACCAGAAAATACAAACTCATTCACTACAACTCCTAACCTCTAATTTTAATATAATTTCTTATAATTACTAAATAATATTTTTAAAAAATCATATATAGACTTTCTAAAACAAGAAAATGAAGTTTGGAAACAACCTGAAATTGACCCATCTATATTCTACAAAAACAGCAAACATGAAGCATCCTTTAACAAACAAATTCCTACATCTCTTCTTGATGAGCTTGTGACACAAATAGAAAAATCTGCTTGCAAAATTAATAATGTTTTAACCAACTCCAAACATCACAGCTACTACTTTTATTTATATCTTAATTTATATTAAAATATTGCAATACAAAACCATTATATTGACAAACTCGACAAACAAAAAACAGTAAAACTTATTATCTTCAGACCTACTAGCACTGAACTATTGGCAATAGTTTTGATATTCTTTAACTCTCTTGACAAATCTCTAACATATCTACAAATCAATACTTATTACTAAGAAACTGCCTATCCAAAGGCAAACAAAATATTACAAGACAAATTTAAAATGTTTATACTTAATACTTTCCTTAATTGAAGAATCTCTCTTCCTTAAGGAAACCCTTTTTTAATAAATCTGTCTTCTACAAACCTTATAGATGCAGCCACCACTTTGCCAAGAGATACACTCTTAGTAGTTGGCAAGAAAAATGATGTAAGTAGGCAGATAATAAAGCTCATTTATATAAAGGACCAAGTTAATAATAGTCAAACCCAACATACAGGACAGACTATGATAACCTCTACAGCTGTGCAAGCCAAGCTTCAAATGGTGAATGACCCTGTAGAAGACAACTTAACATCCCAAGTTCCTGCTTTCAATATTCCATCTTCTGTAGAAACAAACATATGTTATAAAAATTTCTACTATTATATAATCTATCTACTATACACCACTATATAACATTTGAAGAATTCCTATCTTATTTCCAAAAACATTCTTTCAAGCATAGTTTTAAAATATCTATCAACTAAAACAAAACTGAATTACACATATACACTAACCTCTCAAATCCTACTCTTTATAAACATCATCTCATTCAACCTTTTCAATATGAACTTTATAAGCATTTATCTTTGCTAACAATACCAAATAGCACTTCATTCTACACTTACCCACTTTTACTTAACTAACTGTTTCTTGATGACTCATCTTTAGCACACTTATCTACTAATCTATTATCTATTTTCAATTCTAATTATATAGCCACATCCTCTAGCTCTCACTCCAATAATTATGCCCAATCTGCCTTCCAAGTATTAACAGCTGATACATCTACATCTATCTTATATAAACCACTTTATTTATCAATATGCACACATAATATACAAGAATACAATGATAACTTAAAACAACAAACATGAAAGAATTACTGTCTATCTCATAATATTAATATTGCTAGCATTACAGAAACTAAAATCTTACAAAACAATGCACATGACAAATTTCCAAGATCTCAACACTTTACTTACTATTGGTTATGTACTGTAGTTTAAAGCTGAAACAGCTATTATGATCTAAAAGCATCTTAAATCACATGTTCACAAAACATTTAACCTTCCTGAATATGCTATTGCAATTGACTTTTTTTCAAACATGACTTTAAATTTCACATTATATCAGTTTATTTACTTTGTGATGAACTTTAACTTAAACTTTTTATTCAAAACAATATTATACAATGGATTTAAAAAGCAAACACAAATAATATACAACCAATTGTCATAGGTGACTTTAATGACTCTGACAATTTACAATCATTATTTATTAAACTCAAACTAATTCATTTTCTTTAACACAACAATATGTATGACTTAGCAAAACATACACAATTTCTGTCTCTTACCTGGCATAGTAGCAGATATAGCAATCGAATTGACTATATTTGAGCTAATCACTCTATTATTCGATATTTAACTTCTTATCACACAGATAATGCCAACCAAAATACACTTAGTGATCGTAATATACTTATATCATTTTAGGAATTTCCCTATACAATTACTAGTAAATAACAATTAGTAATCAAAACTAAGCATAGAATATTTGTCTACAAATAAATAAACCCAAACCTCTGACAAAACTTCTTTAACCAAGTTACATACAATCTTAAAAACAACAATGCTCCTTCTATAACTAATACTACAGAATCACTTGAAGCCTCTTGGCACAAAATTCAAACTAGTATTTCTCAGTTGCTCTTCAATATATTCTAAATAAAAAATTCACTGTTCATAACTTTCAACACATCTTTTCTTTCAAGATATCAAAATTACACTTAGAACTTAAAAAACTAGGCAATATTATTAGACAAATCAAAGTTTCAATTCAGAACCATACTTCTGTACCTGTACTTTATAATCTAGACATTCACCAACTCAACTCTTTTTACTATCTTAATATATTAGAACTGTCTCAGGATCCTAACCTTTTATCTGACTGGATATCTGCAACCAATACTGAACGAAAAACACTTTATTATACTAGAAACTTAGAAAATATTAAAAATATAAGAGAACAAATTAATAACAATATAGCTAAAAGGTGCACTAAACTTCAAAATAGTTTAACATCAATGATTAACAGTATACTTAATCAATACAAAAACTCTGTTAAGTTTGACAATATTAAAGAACCTAACAATATTATCACTAAACTATCACTTATCAAACAGCATATTCAACAATATTTTAATAACTGAACAGCCTCTCAAAACATTCAATCATAATTATTTAACATAATGTGGCAACAAGAATATTAACCTAAACCTAATATTGATTCTACATGGTATCAATCAGCACTTAAAAAATTTTTTTCTATAGAAGGTTTTGAAGTTATTAATCAACTTCCTAACAACAAAGCATATGGACTATCAGGCATCAGCTATAAGATGCTTAAACATGCTGAAATAGCATTTCTTGATACAATTATAGCTTTTTTTAACCACTGTCTTATATCTGATCAAATTCCAAATCAATAAAAAAAAGAAAGAATTTTCCCTATTTCTAAAAAATCTATCTTTAATAGCAATTTAACTAATACCAGACCTATTAGTCTACTTGAACATGTCAAAAAACTTTACATAAAACTTCTTACCAATCAGCTTAATTACATTTTTACTCATCATAAAATCCTATCATCTTTTAACTACATAGTCTTACCTGGTAATAGCACAGCTATCCCTATACATATACTTAACAATGTTATTGAAGAAGCTTCTTGTAACTCAAAACAACTCTGGCTTTTATTTCAGGATATGAGTAAAGCCTATAACTCTGTAAATCTTATACTCTTTACCAAATCTTTAATACATTTACAAATGCCACCTAATCTTATTAACATTCTTATTAACTTGCTTACTAATTGACACAATTAGGTCATTACAAATCTAGACCTCACTAATTCCTACAATGTTAAAAATAGCATTGACCAAGAAGAAACTATTACTCTACTATTTTGAAGAATTTACTATGATCCTCTTATAACCAAAATAGCTTCAGACTTTTCAGGATACACTTTGGCTACAAGGTAAAATACTAGTTTACTTCGACCAAAGTTTTAACAACTTCAAACCTCTGTATCTGTACTAGCATATATAGATGATACACTTTGGATAACCAAATCCAAAGAAGAATTACAATCAATTATTGCTATAGCTACCTCTTTCTACTATATAGCTAATATTTAAATCAACCCAACTAAATCAATTCTCATCTCAAACATACTATTTACAATTCCTATTTATTTTTTTAACTCATCATTTATACCAATTCTTGCCAACCAACTATTCAAATTCTTAGAATGTTGGTTCATTCTTAATAGTTCACATACTAAACAAAACTAACTAATCTATGACAAAGCAATCCAACTTATCAATATTACAGATATCAAAAAAATTATAGACAAACAAGCCATATATATTACTAATACTGTAATTATTCCTACTATTGAATACAGACTATACAACATTATTCTTAAATATTCTACCTATGATAAACTCTTATTCAAATATCTTACTATGAATAAACACAAAGCTAAACTCTTTTGTACTAGCCCTAACAGCACTATGCTAAACCCTCATATATATAATGTATATAATATTTGGGGCATCCAACTACAACATTATATATCTTGCTTTTAACAAAGAATTAACAACTCAGAAATTCTTAGCATTTCCACTAAAATTAGATTACAACAACTTCAAAACAACCTCTGGTCTGCTACCAATATTTTTTAGCATAGTCAACTGCTTATTGATGGACCCAACAAACTCATACTTAATTTTAAAATCATACAATTTCTACAACATCTTGGTATTTTAATTTTAGCAAACTCCAATGTTTTGTGGCCTAACACTGTTTACAATGGCTACTAATTATTAGAACCAATACTTAGTCAACATCCCAAATATTATACTTTTAAAAAACAACTTTGCAAAAACAACATACTTTATCTAGAACAATTATATACTGCAGACAACAGTATACTACTCCAATGGCATCACCTTTTATCAAGACTTTATTATCTAATAAAAGGAAGGCAACCTACTTGGTTCACCTATCTGAAAGATACAATCTTATCTGATAGAACATACTACTTAATCCTTCTTTACTTTCAACCTCTTAGAGTTAATGTCTTTGCATATAACACTTTACTAATCAAGAAAAACTCAAAACTTGGCTACTTACTTACAATAACAATAACAATAAGATTATTATTGGCAAAATTTGCAAATATCTCCCAAACACAAATCAGTTTTCCATATCACATTGGAATACTAATATTTATTTAAAATACAATTACTACTATCTGCTTTTAGAATTGAACTATACACTATGCACTGAATGCTATCTTAACTCAAACTGAATTAACCAATATGCACAATTAACATTTTAGCAACTATTTGTACTAGTTTTCTAGGAAGAAAAACTTCCAAACTCAAATTCAATGCTAATTATTTGGATCTTATTTATTCAACAGCAATTAAACATCCTTTATGAATTTCTTATAACCATCCTACTATCAATATATCAAATTCAACTATCACAGAAATCTTTAAACCTAATGACTGTTTAAACAAACTTAAAGAAATTTTCCAAAACAATTTATCTTATAAGGAATTCATTTTTTATACAGATGGATCAGTAACTGATATTAGAACTGAACAAAGCTCAATAGGTATTGGATAAATCCAAGTTAACAATAACAATCAAGTGTTTTATAAAGTTTCAGCTAAAATCTACTACTGGCCATTAGCTTATAAGGCAGAGCTCTTTTCTATCTTATTAGTAATTTCAACTGTACTTCACAATGCAACACTTCAAATCTATACTAACTCACAATCAGTTATCTCAAAGTTTTATAAACTTTCTACTCAACTTAACAATTCTAACAAACTTTTTAAATTTAATATATGGCCTTTATGGCATATTCTTTTTAATATCATTAAATCCTTTAACTTAAACATTAACTTCCACAAAGTTTAGGCTCACACAGACAGCATCTTTAATAATATGACTAATTCTTTAGCAAAACAACACAATTTCTCTTTGTTACTAATCTTTTAATATACAAATATTTATAACTCTTTTTATATTTTACAATGGGAACAAAATCCTGTTAAGCTTCCTACTAAACACTTCATCAAAAATATCTGCAAAGTTTATATATTAGCAATGTGGTCATTACAAAAAAGAAACAATGAATGAGCTTATATCAATCATTACATAAACTAGAAATCTACATAGTTATATCTTAATTATAACTAAAAACTTTCATCAAATTTTACTAGCTTCAAGCTTAATCAATCAAAAGCCTTTAAAGTTAAAACTTTACTTAATAAACTACCAATACACTTCTTCTTCCACAACATCTATCCAGCTATTTTCATGAATCCCAACTGCTTTCAATATAATTTTTTTGACTCTCACTCATATTGACTAACATGCTTTAACTCTTCTCTTATTATAAACATTATTAACTCATCAATTCAGCATATTTTTTTTTTTAATCTTAAGCAGTTACATTAGTACTTTATTAAAATTCTTAAAACTATATATTTATACAATTATATAGAATTTCCTAATATCTAAGTCTAGCATCACTCGGCCACCCTAATGGCACCTAAGTGCAACCTGCTGCACTATCTTAGTTAAAGATAGACTGCTCGTCTAACTACTTAAAGCCATACCAGAAAGG
>CAJVQA010004882.1:0-16930 GCA_910591915.1 Cetraspora pellucida
AACCACAATACTGATAAGTGATTAATAAAAGTCAAAAGACCAAAGAGGTCATCTTAATACCAAAAAAAAAAAAAAAACTATATAAAAATTGCAGTAAATCTGTATTGAAGAATACTAATTAGGAAAATCATTTAAAAAGTTCCAAGTATAGTGTTTATATCTGAAAACTAATAATTGCAGAAAGTTTCTAATTAGGAATATAAAAAAATACAAGATAATATATATAGGTTATCACTAATATTATAAAATAGGTAGTATAAATATAAAGGAGTGTGGTGACTTAGTGAAGTGATTAAGTTGTTAACCTTTTAAGTAGTAGGTTAAGAGTTCAAAATTGACTAATAGTGAAAATTTGAAAAACCATCTATGTTATATCAATATTACAGAAGGTAAGTAATATTATAGCAATAGCACTCTGTTAATCAGTTGGAATCAGTACCTGTAACACAATCATATCAGATAACTGGCAGGTCATAAAGCATCTGTGCAATGTTGGAGTTATATAAAAGAATGCAAATTGGCATCAGGTAGTGCAAATCTAAGATAAGTTCTCATGGCCATGTAAATCTGTAAACTGTGAAACCAGAGCCCACTTGAGAAGACCTGAGTAGAGAGATAGCACAAATCTTTGACAGTACTACTGTAAAGGCTAGACCTAGAAAACAGGTACCAATGTAGAAGAAATCAGGCAGACAAGAACCTCGAGTAAGAGATACCATCAACTAGCTACCAAAAGTCTCAAACTGGAGAAAAAGGATCTTGGAAGGCAGACCCTAAGGTATTAGAGACAGGTTATAGTTCTACTGAGCTATCTGAATTGGGAGTCTGAGTTTGGAAACAGAAGTATACTATAAATATTAGGGATATGTTATGAAGTTGATGCTAAGCTCTGAGTGACCTCTGCAAGAACAAGCTCTATTAACAAGATACTAAATATGAATAGTTAACAGAAGAGCCCCTTGGAGCCTTACAGTCAGGTGACATACTCTGAAATGTATAACAGCTTGATGAATGTACAGACAGAGAGGTCATAGTTAGGTTAGACAGCACTTAGATGTACAGATCTTGTGTACTATTTGTTAGTGTAAGTATATAAATCAGAGTGTTTAAATAAGTAATCTCTTAGTAGATTGCAGATATGGCAGCTAGTATAGAACCTGCTATGTGGGCAAACTAATTAAAATAAACAACCAAAAGTTGTATATATAGCTAGTTGTATACTCATCTGTACAAGTTATGTAACTATAATTAAATTATAATAAAGGCAATAGCTGCTAATAACTATGGCCTTAGCATAAGCAAAAAAAAAAAAAAGTAGTATAAATATAAAATAAAATTATATAAGAGTTAGTATAAACATGTAAAATAAGAATTGCATAGTTTATTTGACATAAACAATAAACAAAAAATATACACAAACTTAGTATCTTCTACAAATACATAAATATAACTGTTGTTTTAATAAAAGATACAGCTAATTGTAATTAGTATAGAAAATAATATATAGAGACAGATAGTTAAGCCTCTATATATAAAAGGCCAAGATAATAATAGTTAGACCCAATGTATAGAGCAGACTATAGTACCTGCATAGTTGTAAGAGCTAAGTATATAGTGATTATCTTTATAGAAGACAATCTTAAAAGATTATTTTTAACATCTTTAATCTCTTATAATCTTTATATTTGTTTTAACAATTTTTTTTTACTATAACTTACTACTTTTTTTTCATAGTCAAACTATTTAATCTCTTATACAATATATTAACAAATATAATTATAATAACCCTATCTTCAGTATTACTTTTTCTGTTAGCAATATATATTATAAAACTTATATATATCCTTCTAATAACTCTCTATTATCTAAGTACTTAATTTAGATAATTATTCACAAACTTATACATTAATTCAACATGTACAAGATATCTGAAAACAACTATATTATGCTTACTATACAGAAAACTAACTATTACTTTTTTAACAAATTTAACAAGTTATTGAAATAGATATGAAACACTTTTAATACATTCTAAACAAGCAATAAACAGTATTCTTAACTATTACAAAGCTCCTATCTATTTTTCAAATATCAAACTCTCTGACTAACTTATTACTGATCCTAATCTTATCAAACTATATAAACTGTATAAACTATATAAACTATATACTGACCAACTAATTAGACTTTATTAGATAGCTTTTAGTATATACAATATTTATCATAACCTCATATTAACACCTAATGGTATAACTCTTTTAACTCTTCTGTAACAGAAAAAGTTTTTCAAACTTTATCAAAACTTTCTAATAGAAAAATCTGTAAACCTATAGACATTAGTTATAAAATACTTAAACATGTAGACACTATTTGTTTTAAAACTATTATAGTTTTATTTAATTATTACTTTAACTTAAATCAAATTTTTAAACAACAGAAACATAGTAGAATTTATTTTACTCCAAAATATAATATATTTAATAATAATTTAAACCTCACTCATCCTATTAGTCTTATTGAACATATTCAAAAAGTCTATACAAAAATTATTACTACTAAAATTAGTATTGTGTTTTCTTAATATTTTATTTTTTTATTATATAATTATGTTGCTCTATCTAACAATAACACATTTAAACCAATTTATATACTCAATAATTTTGTTAAAGATGCATTATACAATCACAAACTAATTTAACTTTTATCTCAAGATATGAATAAAATATACAATTTTGTTAATCTTACTCTTCTTCAAAAATCTTTATAATATTTTGTCCTTCCTTACTTTATTATAAATATTATTATTAAAGATGGTGATTCTAGTATAGTAGTTAGATTGTTATCCTTCAAGTGGCAGGTCTAAGGTTCAAATCCCACCTATAATAAAATTTGGAAATTAATCTATGTTATGGCAAACTGTCTCTTGATAATCAGTTGGATTTGAATATTTGTAACCTTAAGTTGCACTATTTCGAATGGGAACTTAAGGCATCTATGCCAAGTGTAATATTATATATATATAGAGAAATGTTAATAATCAATGTTATATAAGACTTTAGTGCAAACCCATGATAAGACCACTAGGCACAGTAATCTAAGGAACTAAAGAGTTAAAAGCCTATTTGAAAATTTTAACTAAAAAGATAACATGAATTTTTAACAGTATGGTCAGACTGATGGAAATTCATAAAACATTCCCAAAGAGATAGGTGGATAAACTGAATATCAAAATATGTAGAGAAGCACATGACCAACCAGACCATTAGAATTATCAGAGAAAAGAATACATAAGTATACCATATTAGGTTATCTGGATTAGAAATTAGAAGAGTTCTGTCAGTCCTAAGTAGCAGTTAGTAAGGGATGATAGAGAAGACATCATAATGATAGGTACTAAGATTTTAGTAAACTTTATAAGAGTAGAAATAGTATAATGTAATAATTAAACAGGTAACTCTTGTGACTGCAAGTGTTAGATAATTATAGTATGTTGTATAAAAACTAAATCAGTTGTATGCAGGACACAGAAGATTCTAGTAAGTTTCTTGTTAAGGATAAACTAGTCCTAAGAGTCTTGAAAGCATCAGATACTTTGGATAGATGTAGTCCAGAAGATGTCTTCATAATTACAAGTTGGATTACATATCCAAAGGATTTAAATAGTCAAGACCTGTAGTTGATTTGCAGGTATGGCACCTAGTGTAGAACCTGTATAATAATGTATAAGTGGACTACTTAAATTAGACACCAAAAGTATGTGTAGCTAGTTATAATCTCCTATGTATGAAAGCTCTTGGAGGCATCTGTGTCCAAATACTTGAATAAAAACATTGATCCCCAAAGTCAGGGACTTTAACATTAAAAAAAAAAATTTAAATATCATTATTAACATACTTTACAATCAACAAAATCAAATTATTACAAACCTTAAATTTGTTTCATACAATAATATTAATCAAAATAAAAACATCATTTCTTTTTTATAGAGAATTTATTATAACCTACTTATTTTATAGATTCATGATAACTTCAAAAATTATACTACACAAGTCTCTTGACTAACTAATCTTAAACATCAAACATACAACAAATTTAGTTCACATTGCTCAATTCTTACTTATATGGATGATATTCTCTGAATTGTATTTTCATAACAAGAACTATTACAAAGCCTTTCTACAGTTGAATTATTTTTTAATATAACTAATTTACAAATTAACTCCCCTAAATCTGTACTAGTAATTTATTAGATTTTTAAAATAATTTAAAGTAGTTTGTAGTTAAAGGATATAAAATATTATGAGCATTTTATAATAACTTTTGTATAATTATTGAATGCCAAACATTTCTGAGAATAAGAAAAAAACAGATAGTAAAAAAGAAAAACTCTTAATATCATGTGATTTACACAACCGATTTTAATGAATTTATTATCATTGGAATCGTAATAACATGTTCTACAACTTTAGTTAAAGATTATTCAAAAAACGTTTACTTAATAAAAAAACTACTTTTCATTGTAATGGATCGGCATTCCACTACTATAAAAAATCTATTGTACGAGACAAAGTGAATGCAATGTCCAGTTGAAAAAACCAATGAAATTTGAGATGATGGGTCCCGTGAAGGATCTGAACAATTATAATAGTGTAAGTGGGAATTCGGAATTTTTGTATAAAACCAGCATTTCGGGTTGATTTTATCATATAAACACCCATGCCCTAACCCTAATTTAACTAGAAAATTCCAAGTCCACTTGAATTCGTTTTCACAACAACATATATGTTGCGCGTCATTTTTAAATTCTGTCAATTATTAATTGACGCATGTCATTTTTCAATTGAAAAATGACGCATCATTTTTCAATTGGTATAAAAAAAAACTGGTAGAAATATTTATACATATTATATTTAACCAAAAATATTCAAATTTATGCAAGATACTGTATATTAAAATCTACTAATGGAACTAAAAATGTTTGCCTTGAGTATGACGAATTTTTCTTTCTACAAGAGCATGATTTAGTACTGCAATTCGTTTTTCGGCAACTGCAAGAATTTGGACGAGTCTTTCGACTTGAACCATTATTATTTGCACTGTTACTTCAATTCAAATTATATCAGTAAAGATTTTTTTTTCCAACCCTCTCTAGAGGAACACCAAATGGCGTTAGTTTCAGTAAATTTTTAATTGAAATTCCAAATTTTTTTTATTTACTTCGGAAATGTATGAGTTAAGCGTTCTTGGGTCGTTCTTGCATAGTATAAATTGTATGACTCGAATGTTGTACATTATAAGTTTGACGTTCCTGAATATTATAAATTGGACGTGTAATATTTTGCTTGGTGGGATTTTTTATCTTAAGACATTCATTGCAACGTTCTCTGTCCATCAAACTTCGTTTGTTTTTTCTTTGTTCGTGTATGTTTCCAATATTCAGTTAAAGGTCTCACGGGTCAGAAAAGGTTGACTTTGTGGATTCATTAATAGAAAGAGAAAAAAACACATGATAAAAAATAATTTTCAAAATTTATTTATTTATCATTGACATCATTAATAAGCTATCGTTGATTATAATACTATATGATACGCATTAAGAATTGACCTGAGTCATTTATCAATCGGTGGAATTTGAAAAATGACAGGCGTCAATTAATAATCGACATGTATACACATTAGTGTTGTGTAATTAGGATGTGCCATTTATACGTATGATACCCGAGTTTTTTTCTGTAAGTACATACAATGCGTATCTAGCGATTTGATTGGCTGGTAGAAAGGACCGGCAATATTTTCGCATACAGTACGTGCAGTACTGTACGCAGCACATACATATATCTTTATTAATCAATTTGCATGTGAATAAGCCAAAATACTATTCCTGATAGATATAAATAACTTTTTTGTTCCTGATAGGGATCTAAAAAAAGAATCACAATACCAATTTCTCTCCATATACTGTATTGCCAGAATAAGCTGACCTTTCTTCTGAACACAAAAAACTTAAAACGCATTTATTAGTAAAGCTTATCCTCACGATCGATGATCATTACTAAATAGTAACCCACTAAGTGAAGTTGGTTTTAGATCTGTACTGGTATTTCATGAATAATGCATATATAATTTGCGAGTTTATTAGCTGCAGTTAACGGAAATATTGGATTTATTGTATGATTTAGTATGTGATTTATAATGACGTAATTACGTAGTATTCTCAACTAGTAATCACTAATATTATTTAAGCGGAACAGGTTTTTTCCCAAATAAAGTGATTTCCATTTTTTTTTGCTAGTCCGATTTTGGCTTTTTCATCTCACCATAACATTTGGTAGTTGACATAGAAGTTATAATTTGGTGACCCGTCTAGATGGCAGTCACGAAAATTTTTTTCTTGTATAGTATTGTCTGGCTTTTCATCCCACGACATTCAAGGTAAACAATAGAATTTAGAATTATGTGTATATTGTCACGGGGTAAAAGTGACATTTCCGAAATCACAATGTAAATCACCAAACCGAAGCACCGAACATCCTTAGTGAAAAGAAGATTATGAGTACGATCTACGAGGCTTAGTTATTACTGCTAGAAGGTTCTAGCGATAATGATACAAACGTAAGATAGAGAAGGTTCGGGAAGGAATAAGGAATCCTGAATGTTTAACGAGGGGAATATAATGATTAGCGTGATCAACGAAGAAGTTTTAAGATTTAGAAAGAATAGTAGTTGTGCAATTCCAAAGCCTCTTATGTCGCTCAAAGTTTAACTATTATAAAAGAGTTGTAGTTTCGCCTTTGTAAGGAAGTAAGTTCCAGAGGAACAAATAAAAGAATAAATATTATTCAATCCTAAAGCTGCATTACAAATAAATATAATCTTGCATGAATCCCTTAAAAATCCTTAAACAAAATTATCTGCTAAATCACCATTGTCACGTCTTTGTCGAACTAACTATCTGAATATTTTTAAGGAATATATTTATTTAAAAACAAAAATAAGTACAAATCCGCCCGTAACAATATGCTCTTAAAATTTGCATTGCTAGTATGTATTTGTACGAAAGACGGAGACAGAATCTTTGATTAATTATTTATGCTGATTATATATTTGATGTGTTATTATCAATAAAACAATTATAGCAAAAGACATAACCAATTTTTAATAATTTTAACATTAAGGATTTATGATTCGACCATATTTAAGCTTTTTTTTTTTGCATGCCAGATTCTTTTTGAGATAATAAAAAGATCAGTACAGCTGTTTTGTATCTGAACTATCTAATATTTCTAAGTCAGACTTTTAAGATTAGTTATGCATTTATTCATCCGTTCTGGTTTAGCGTGACTACATCGCACAGCTACTTATTATATAATTGAACCGACTAAATATTATCACATCCATCCTGTAAATATTTTTTGAATGACTGCATTCTTTAAACAAATGGTTCTATATTTAATTATTCGCGAGTTTTTTTAGATATTTATATCGGTAATAGGCTATAAATGCTCCACAAATTTGAACTAATAGAAGTTGAGATTAAATAGAGTTTCAATGGTCAGCCATAAATGTTGAAAATAGAAAAATAGGCAAATATTGTAAATAGAGAAACGTATCAGCATTTACTACAGTATTTTAAACTATGGATGGAAATTTATAAACAGAAATAAAATTCCTTTTTTAGCATTTAATTTAGACTAAAATTAGTAAATAGAATCTCAAATTTTATGAACTCGAAGTTTATAAAACGGTCCATTTATGACTATGTAGATAAAATTTGATCAAGCAAATTGTATCAAATGAAGACAATCAATCTTATAATTTTCATATTTACTGTATTTACTAATGGCGTTCATTTACATTGGATACCACGCGATACAAATAAAAATGCATGTGATATGCTTGATGAATACGTTAATTCGATTTATTTAGAGGAACAATATCTTAATTATTCGGATGTAAAAGCTTGTTTTGAATTAACATTGTATAATGAAACAAAGGCGATTCAGGTATATCTAATTTTGAGCAAATAAGTAAGGCATAAATTTAATAGTTAATATTAAACTTTTGTTAATATTAGGTAATAGAGGCAGTGAAAGAAAATCTTATAGGATTTTATGCATTGTTAGATCAAGCAAAAGAAGAACCAAAACCAGGATTTACATTTAGACCTATTGATTTAATATCTGAATTAGATTTGATTTTAAAAAATAATTATTCATATGAATTTCACTTTATTGTAAATATATCTATATAATTTCAAATACATTGTATATTAATCAATATATATGAAATTACTTATGATTTTATCAATTATGTAAATTAGTACGATGTCGCAAATCTTATTGGAGAATTAAAAGATGGTCATACTTGGTAAGTTATTTCGATTATTGAAAATATTATTATAAGGATATAATTATTGATTCTATATTTTGCCACAGGCTCATTTCTAACGATTATCACAAGTATACATTTTATCAGGGATTATCCATGTATTCTGTAATTAAGAAAGATGGCACACAGGTAAAGAATTAAACACGTATTGTCATAAACATAAAAACAAGCTATATTAATTGATTCTTTATTTTAGCAAATTAAAGTTTTTAATGATGTAAAAGATCCTAGTACTATTGATTGCCAAGTTATAGAGATAGATGATAGGCCAGCAATTGAAGTGATTACCGAATTTGCTAGGAATAAAACATATTGGTCAAAAGATTTAAGTGCTCGATTTAATTCAGCTCTCGCATCACTTACTTTTGGAAATGGTGATTTTCAAATTTCAGGACAATTATTCACAGCTCGGACCCAGTTACCAACAAATCCAAGTATTTCTTATACACTCAAATGTAATAATAAAATTTATAAAATTATTCGAGAATGGCAAGTTCCTATTAAAGATAAATCTCTATCAATTTCGCAATATAAATCTCCATACATTAATGGGACTTCAGTCGGAAAAGCAACTTTGATTTTTGATGCATTCATTGCTAGATTTTATAAATTACAAGATTTTGGTGTGATCTTAATTTCAACTGAACAAATTTTAAATGATAATAATGACCTTAAATATCGTTTTCTGTCTAATATAGTTGCTGGATTTAAATTTCTTGCAGATAAAGGAATAAAAAAGGTATGCTAAATTTATTACGTTTTTTAAGTTATTCACAAATGTTAAAAATATTTTATTAAAAAATATTCTACATATCAGATAATTTTAGACTTAAGTAACAATCATGGTGGAGATGTATTTGTTGCTCATTATATAAATAAACTCTTATTTCCTAACATACAGAATTTTTTGCCAGATCTAAAGGTTAATAATATTTCTATTCCGTTTATAAAAGAAATTTCAAAGCTTAAGCTTGAAAATTTAATAGATGAAAGAATTTTTCATTATAAGTCATATATTTCTGTAAAGACAAACTCTTCATTTGATAACGTTATGGATTTTATTGGATACAATATATACACTCGTGGTGGTGTTCGACTTAGATACACTTCAAAAGCATTTTATAATGATACATTACTTTATATGGGAACTTTAAACCTTCCAACACCTCCAATATTTCCTTGGACTGAGAAAGATATTATAATTTTAACAAATGGATTATGTCACTCATCATGTGCAATTATAACTCAAAGATTAGCAGAAATTAATGTTCCCACCATATCTGTTGGTGGATTTCCGAATACACCTTTTTCTTTTGCCCAATATGCTGTTGGAGGGGCGCTAAATACTATTTTGATGAATACTATTTTTAAAAATATTAAGAATATTGATGCTTCTTTAATTTCTAAGTTGACTTTCCCGTCAAATTTAGCTATGGGTTTTACAATAGCTGAATCCTATAGTATTAATAATCCAAATGAAGTTATGGATTATGCTTTTAGGCCCGCAAATTACCAATTATATTATGATGAACGAAGTGCTAGAGATCCAAGCAATTTATGGGTACAAGCCGCAAAAATATTAGAGAGTAAAGCTAATTAAATTGAATTTAAAATTAATTCTTAGTAGTTAGTTACATATTTATATCTATAATGAAGGTTGATGAATTTTATTAGATGGTTATAATCTTATAAAGATTGGATAAATTTATTAATTATCATTGAATAAATAGAAAAAATCGAGTTCCTCTTTTCTCCATTTTAAGTCGTATTTAGAATTTGCAATTTATTATGGTTTCTAGTTAATATCACAAACATCAAAATGCACTTGAAAAATATCTTGCTTTATTAATTTGTTTGTCTTGTATAAAAGGTTTTTTTAATGCTTTTAATATCATTGAAGCTAATTCTATTATTATAAAGTTTTACGGATGTTAAAGTTGTATTCTTATATATATAACCTCTGCCAAGGCCAATTCGACTTTAGGATTAAATACATTATTAGAAAAGTTTAGATTGGTTAGAGTAGTGTTTATGCAAAGAGTCTTTGCAAATATTTTTCCTCCTTCAAAGTCGATACTATTTCTACTAACATTTAAATAAGATAGCGTAATGTTTTTACAAAGTGCTTCTGCTAATGCTTTTGCACCTTTAGATCCGAGTTGATTTCTACCAATATTTAAGAAAGTTAAAGTAGTATTTACGCAAAATGCCTTTGCAAATGCTTTTCTTCCTCTAAATTAGTATGAATATATAAAAAAAGTTAGGGTAGTGTTTTTACAAAGTGCTAATGCTTTTGCACCTGTAGATTCAAGTCAATTTTCACAAATATTTAAAGTAGTTAAAGTAGTAGTATTTATGCAAAGTGCTTTTGCAAATCCTTGTCCTCCTTTAAAGCCAATATTAATATTATCAATATTTAATGAAGTTAAGGTAGTGTTTTTACAAAGCACTTTTGCGAATGCTTCTCCGATCCGGTTATTACTAACATTCAAAGAGGTTAAATTGGTATTTTTATAAAGGGCTTTTTTACAAAGTTCGTTTGTGAATGCATTTTCTCTTCTAAAACTATTAATATCGATAATATATAAAGAAGTTAAGGTGACATTATTACAAAGAACTTCTGCTAATAAATTTCCTCCTATAAAACCAAGTTGATTGCAAACTTGTTTTAAATAGTGATAACTTACTAATGCAACCGAACTTATGAATCTAGATGACAGCGGTAATGTAAGAACATTGTTGCGATTTACTGGATGAAGTAAATTATTTTGGAAATATAAGTAGTCTAAAAGTGAAAGAATTACGTATAAGCGAACAATATCGATATGTATAACTATAGATGCTGGTGAAATTAAACTATTTCACCAGGTGAAATGGTGAAATAGTTTCACCAAAATTGCACCAAAATAAAAATTTGGTGAATTGGTGAAATTGGTGAAACGAATATGACAGGAGGAACCGTCGATGTTACACGACTGATCCTTCACCTGGCGTGCAACATATAAAAAAATCATTTTACAATACCAGATCATTCCGCTAGTACATGTTATGATTATAATCCAGCATCATTTTTATTATAATAAAATGGTGTTGGATTATAATCATAACATGTACTAGCGGAATGATCTGGTATCGTAAAATGATTTTTTTATATGTTGCACGCCAGGTGAAGGATCAGTCGTGTAACATCGACGGTTCCTCCCGTTGGTGAATATTTGACTACAATATTCTTATTTTCATTCATACGTCTATACCTATTTTGGTACAGAAGACCTTATTACAACGTACTATTTCACCATTTCGCCGGTACCAATTCACCAATTACAACAATTTCACCAATTACATCAGTTATACCAATACCGATTGATGATTGGTGAAATGGTGAAATCATTTCACCACTTTTATTTAATTTCACCAGCATCATTAACAATTTCAAATTTAGAAGGCTTGTGTAACGAAGATTGTCCACCCTATGCATATTTGATTATAAATACGGAATTTATCGCAAAAAACCAAGGAAATTTTAACTCAATGGAAATTTTAGAATCGTCAACTCAATACAATGATATTATTTTATCGACTGCGTGGGAGTCTGAAAATAAATCACCGTTTATTAACATAGATTTAAGTGGGCTTAAAGTGAATTATACAGGTAAAACGTATAATTGAACTCAAACGACTCACACTGAAGCAGACTAAAATCTTGAATTGATGAGTGTTAATCGTTGATAGTTCAACTAATTTATCAAAACTTCTAAAGGTCCTGATGATAATAAAGCTATTATAATTCGAGCAAATCATCCAATTCCTTCAGAATGTGCGATATTTTACTTTGAAATTAAGATTATAGATAAAGGAAAAAATGGGTATATTAATAATTGTTTTATTTCATAATATCACAATTGCTCTTACGATTTTTTTATAACCCTTTAATTCTACTTATTGATAGAATGATTGGAGTTGGATATTGTACAAAGCAAAACGGTAAAGAAATAGGTGATTCCAATGTAAAATCAAAATATATATATGACATGCTTATGCCAGGTAATAGAAGATTTTATTTTAATTTTCTATCATTACAGATAACGTCAAAATTGTATATAATATCCCTTAGGACAAGAAAGTGAATTGTGGGGGTGTGGTTACCATGGTGACGATGGATATTCATTTTGTTCTGGAAGTGGCGAGCTGTATGGACCAACATATACTACTGGTGACATTATTGGATGCTATATAAACTTCATAAAGAAGATAGTATTTTATACTAAAAACGGAGTCAACTTAGGTAATTAAAACTTTAAAAATCAAGCTTTATACTTTACAAAGCAAAGTAAGTAATATTTGTAGCATATTTTAAGGAATTGCATGCTATCTACCGGATGATTTCAATGGCATTATATATCCTTGTGTTGGATTTAGATCGCAAGGCGGGTCTGTAGAAGTAAATTTCGGCCGTAAAACGTTCAAATATTCTGGTAAATTTGTTTAAAGGTTAAATCGTTCGGCTTATTTAAAATTTATCCTTATTTATATATTTATTTTAATTAACAGCGATGACCAACGAAACTAGTAAAAACATATTAACAAGACTAAAAAATAAATTTAGTAAAAAATCAAATAATGTATTAATATTGAAACATCAAGAAAAGGTTCATTTTATTATGGGCAGAGATGAAAATGTATTAGTTAATTTAACAGGTGAATTAACAAAATCATTAGAAAAAAAGCAAAATAATCTAGGACAAATATTTTTCCTTATGGGCGAATATGATAAAGCACTTGAATGTCTAACTAAACTGCTAGAAATTGAACCAAATAATACAATAGCACTAAGATATCGAGGAGAAATTTATTATATAACAAAAAAATATGATGAATCAATTGCTGACTTAAATACTTTAATAACAATTAAGCCTGACGACAAATGGGTAGTAAAAGCCTATGAAGTAGTTGCCAAATTGTAAGTGAAATGTGCATTTGTAAATTTTAGGTTTTAAAATTTATTAACTAATCCTGCTTGCCACCTATATAGTTTGTAAGTTCTTTATAGAATTTTTTATTTTTATTTTTTTTTTGCAGTTTTACAGTAAATCACACGGTACAAGCCTATTCCCTAACGTACATTGATTTTAACTAATCCAAATATTTTGTCAATACAGCTAGTAAGTTTTTTTATAGAATTTTTTTTTTACAGTTTTACAATAAATCACATGGTACAAATCAATACCCTAACGAACGTTAATTCTAATTAATCCAAATATTTTGCCAATACAGCAAGTAAGTTCTTTATTGAATTTTTTTTTACAGTTTTACAGTAAATCACACGATACAAGTCAATACCCTACCGAATCTAACAAACGTTAATTCTAATTAATCCAAATATTTTTCAATGCAGCTAGTAAGTTCTTTATAGAATTTTTTTTTACAGTTTTACAGTAAATCACACGGTACAAGTCAATACCCTAACGAACGTTAATTCTAACTAATCCAAATATTTTGTTTGTCATTTATAGTCTGTAAGTTCTTTATAGAATTTTTTCCTTTACAGGTTTACAGTAAATCACACGGTCAAGTCAATACCCTAACAAATGTTAATTCTAACTAATCCAAATATTTTGTTTGTCACCTGTACAGCAAGTAAGTTCTTTATAGAATTTTTTTTTTTTACAGTTCTACAGTAAATCATACGGTACAAGTCAAATATCCTAATGAAGGTTAATTCTAACTAATACAAATATTTTGTTTGTCATTTATAGCCTGTAAGTTCTTTGTAGAATTTTTTTTTTTTTTTTCAGTTTTAAGTAAATCCTACGGTACAAGTCAATACCTAACGAACCTAACGAACGTTAATTCTAACTAATCCAAATAATTTGTTTGTCACCTATATAGTAGGTAAGTTCTTTATAGAATTTTTTTTACAGCTTTACAGTAAATCACACGGCACAAGTCAATACCCTAATGAACGTTAATTCTAACTAATCCAAATATTTTGTTTGTCATTTACAGTATGTAAGTTCTTTATAGAATTTTTTTTTTTTTTTTACAGTTTTACAGTAAATCACACGGTACAAGTCAATACCCTAACGAACGTTAATTCTAACTAATCCAATTATTTTGTCAATACAGGGAGTAAGTTCTTTATAGAATTTTTTTTTACAGTTTTATAGTAAATCACACGGTACGCTAACGAACGCTAATCCAAATATTTTGTTTGTCACCTATATAGTTGGTAAGTACTTTATAAAAATTTTTTTTTTACAGTAAATCACACGGTACAAGTCAATACCTTAAAAAACCTAATGAACGTTTATTCTAACTAATCCAAATATTTTGTCAATACAGCTAGTAAGTTTTTTATAGATCTTTTTTTTTTTTTTTACAGCTTTACAGTAAATCACACGGCACAAGTCAATACCCTAACAAACGTTTATTCTGACTAATCCAAATATTTTGTTTGTCACCTATATAGTGTGTAAGTTCTTTATAGAATTTTTTTTTTACAGTTTTACAGTAAATCACACGGTACAAGTCAATACCCTAACGAACGTTAATCCAATTAATCCAAATATTTTGTCAATACAGCTAGTAAGTTCTTTATAGAAATTTTTTTTTTTACAGTTTTACAGTAGGTCATAGGTACAAGCCAATACCATAACGAACGTTAATTCTAACTAATCCAAATATTTGTTTGTCACCTATATAGTGGGTAAGTTATTTATAGAATATTTTTTTTTACAGTTTTACAGTAAATCACACGGTACAAGTCAATACCCTAACAAACGTTAATTATAACTAATCCAAATATTTTGTTTGTCACCTTTATAGTCGGTAAGTTCTTTATAGAATATTTTTTTTTACAGTTTAACAGTAAATCACACGGTACAAGTCAATGCCCTAACGAACCTAACGAACGTTAATTCTAATTAATCCAAATATCTTGTCAATACAGCTAGTAAGTTCTTTATAGAATTTTTTCCTTTACAGGTTTACAGTAAATCACACGGTCAAGTCAATACCCTAACGAACATTAATTCTAACTAATCCAAATATTTTGTTTGTCACCTATATAGTGGGTAAGTTCTTTGTAGAATTTTTTTTTTACAGTTTTACAGTAAATTACACGGTACAAGTCAATACCCTAACGAACGTTAATTCTAATTAATCCAAATATTTTGTCTATACAGCTAGTAAGTTCTTTATAGAATTTTTTTTTTTTACAGTTTTACAGTAAATCACACGGTACAAGTCAATACCCTAATTCTAACTAATCCAAATAATTGTCAATACAGCGAGTAAGTTCTTTATATAAATTTTTTTTTACAGCTTTACAGTAAATCACACGGTACAAGTCAATACCCTAACGAACGTTAATTCTAATTAATCAAAATATTTTGTCAATACAGCTAGTAAGTTTTTTATAGAATTTTTTTTTTTTTTACAGTTTTACAGTAAATCACGCGGTACAAGTCAATACCCTAACGAACGTTAATTCAAACATTTTGTCAATACAGCGAGTAAGTTCTTTATAGAATTTTTTTTTACAGTTTTGCAGTAGATCACACGGTACAAGTCAATACCATAACGAACATTAATTCTAACTAATCCAAATCTTTTGTTTGTCATCTATATAGTCGGTAAGTTCTTTATAGAATTTTTTTTTTTTTTTTACAGTTTTACAGTAAATCACACGGTACAAGTCAATGCCCTAACGAACCTAACGAACGTTAATTCTAATTAATCCAAATATTTTGTCAATACAGCTAGTAAGTTATTTATAGAATCTTTATTTTTTATTTTTTTTACAGTTTTACACTAATTACAAGTCAATACCCTAACGAACGTTAATTCTAACTAATCCAAATATTTTGTTTGTCATTTATAGTCTGTAAGTTCTTTATAGAATTTTTTTTTACAGTTTTACAGTAAATCATACGGTACAAGTCAATACCCTAATAAACGTTAATTCTAACTAATCCAAATATTTTGTTTGTCACCTATATAGTGGGTAAGTTCTTTATAGAATTTTTTTTTTTTACAGCTTTACAGTAAATCACACGGTACGAGTCAATACCCTAACAAACGTTAATTCTAACTAATCCAAATATTTTGTCAATACAGCTAGTAAGTTCTTTATATGATTTTTTTTTTTTACAGCTTTACAGTAAATCACACAGTACAAGTCAATACCCTAACGAACCTAACGAACGTTAATTCTAATTAATCCAAATATTTTGTCAATACAGCTAGTAAGTTCTTTATAGAATTTTTTTTTTTACAGCTTCACAGTAAATACCTTAACGAACGTTTATTCTAACTAATCCAAATATTTTGTTTGTCACCTATATAGTGTGTAAGTTCTTTATAGATTTTTTTTTTTTACAGTTTTACAGTAAATCACACGGTACAAGTCAATACCCTAACAAACGTTAACTCTAATTCAAATATTTTGTTTGTCATTTATAGTCTGTAAGTTCTTTATAGAATTTTTTTTTTACAGTTTTACAGTAAATCACACGGTACAAGTCAATACCCTAACGAACGT
>CAJVQA010004883.1:0-16927 GCA_910591915.1 Cetraspora pellucida
CTAATATGGAATCACCTCTGGCATCATAAATCCAAATAGGTGTAGTCATGGGATCTACTTCCATTCGGTAGAGTTTGCGTCAAGAGTAAAGTAGCCCTAAGGTCTGTTATTAAAAAAATTAAGTTGGTACTACAGAAAAAATATTGAAAATCAGAGACTTTAAATAGGGAACCCACAGGCAGGTTTCAGGTATAGTAATTAGTAGGTAACCTGTAGGCAGAACCTTTAAATAGACAATGACTAAAGTTATACGAGTGGCTAATTGTAGCCTCATTGATATGCAAAATGTAATACCCTCCTACAATATTTGTAGATTGTAAGTCTTAATAAAAGATCACGAGCCATAGACGTTGCTCTTTAAACCTGGAAAAAAAAAATTTTAAATTTATTATTGAAACTTTTTTCCTTTATATATGTTGTGAAGCTTTAAAGATATTCTCATCAGTATAAAATAAGTTCATCATTATGTTAAAAAAAAGAAAATAAAAAATTGTTCAAAGTTAGCTATTTTTCCTTTATCATCATTATGACCTAAATGGCATAAAGATATCTTATGTATAAAAAAATTAAATAGCTTAGTGAAACCTATACTTTTGATCCAAAAAAACAATATTAAAAAGCACATTATAGAATTACAGATTGCACTAATGCTAGATTAATCAATTAGAGTGTAATGTTTATAGCTAATTATCATTTGTCATTTGAACAGATCCAAATAGATTTTTAGATTAAATTCTAATATAGATTTAAATTTATTAAATTTGATTTATTAGAGATCTGATCTGATTTGAAACACTAGATCCAGATCAGATTCAGATCAGATCTAGATCTCAGATTAGATCTTGCAGAACACTACCTACAATTATAAAATTTTGCTTCAAACCTAGTCTGGCTTGCAAAAATTTGCAGACTAGGCTAGGTTGCAAGACACCTAATGCAGGCTTCTAATATTATATGTAATTTATTTTTAATATTAGAAACCTTGTATTATGATAATGAATATGGAACACTTTCTTTTTCTAAAAAAAAAACTTAATACAAAGAACTTTCAGAACTTTAAAGCTGTTCAGCTAGTAAAGTTTTTTTTACAATAATGATCTTGTCTATCTCCCCTTATGAAGAACCTAATAAATCTAATTATGAACAAGCATCCATCTGTACAGATAAAACTGAAGTTAGTAAATCACTTCTGACTTAATCAAAAGGTTGTAGCAGCAAAACAGTATCTCTCAGGTAAGAAGATTTGCAATATTGAATAACTTTATACCTATATATACAATTTGAAAAAAATATTTCAATGAACAGTTATGTTATTATTTTATACATATTTGCTTACCAGATACTTTATATTGTAGATCTTTTGTTTTGCACTATTTTTAAAAAAAAACAGCAATGCAATATGTAATTTTGTGATATGAAATTAGTATACCAAGATAGGATCATATCGAATCTTAAAAAACATCTTAAGGTGCATAAAAGTAAAGTATCTGAATTAAAAAAACTGAATGTAAAACAAGATGATGTCTTTGTTATTGACATATTGAATAATAAAATAAATGTAAGTTTTAAAAACATATGGTAATTAGAAGAAGAAATACTTATGTGAATTAAGACATAATTGTATTTATTAAATTAATAATTTTTGTAAATCTTTTACTAAAAGTGAATTTGATAAACTTATTAAAAAGTAGATCATTAAATGTAATTGACCTTTTCAAATTATTGAAGATAAAGAACTTGGATTGATTTTTAAATTTTTAGATTCTTATGCAACAGATAATGTTTAGTTAGTATAGAACTTGATAATAAAACACTAAAATACTTAATATATATTTATATATTGTTTATAGCATCTTTAGCCAATTTAATAAAAAGAATTGTAATGTATAACTTTGAAATAGAATGCAAAAAGCTTTGAGAAAAGTTGCAAGAAATACCTGGAGGTATATTAGTAACTACTGATATATGGATGATCAATCCTATAATAAGTCATTTATAACAATAATTATTCACTATATAAATGTGTCATAAAAGCTTAAAAACATTTTGTTAGATTTCATTAATATGAATAGATTATATATGAGTGCTGTGATATCAGATGCAATGAAAGTGTGTCTTCAAGAAATAGAAATTATCTCAAAACTAGTTGCAATTATATGTGATAATGCATTATCAAACTATAAGTTTTTGCAAGAATTTGCATGTTCTTTATCACAAACTGGCATCTAGTTCGATAGTACACAGTAGTTGATATAATGTTTTGGTAATATTTTGCATTTTGCAGTACAAAGCATGTTAGATGTTATGGAAAGTGAGTTAAAAAGGATTAGCATTCTTTGTTATTAATAGAATTGAGTTGATGAGATCATCTTAGTTTTATATATATATATATATTTTTTTTTTATTGTTTTTTATTTATTTTTTACTTTTATTTTTTTATATTATTTGCTAGTTATACTTATTGATTAAAAGTGTTAAAGAATCATCAAAACATCATAAGAGATTGTCAAATTCACAATTTAAGTCAATTGAAGCTGATACTTGATGTGAACATAATGTAGAATTCTATCTTCAAAATGTGTAACTGAGCTGTAATATTACAAGAGGTATTAGATAATGTCATTCTAGTTGAAACAGATTTGTGGCAGTATGTTCTTAGTGAAGATGAATGAAATAAGATCAAACTTTTAATTAAAGTCTTAAAACTATTTAAAGATGGTTAGTAAATTGTTTTGTATTATAATTTATTAGTTTAATATTAATAAACTTATTATACCAAATATGTATTTTTGTTTAGTAACAACTATTATATTATTATCTGAATATCTAATACTATCAATGATCATCTTTTTTTATTACATATTGCTTGAAATACTTGATGAGATTCAGCTAAAAAATGATGCACCACAATGGCTTGTACAAGAATATTAAGTTGCAACTATGAAGCTTTTAGAATATTGTTACAAGACAAATTTGTAGCATATTTCAGCAATAGTATTAAATTCATGACTTAAGTTTTAATATTTTGAAGAATTCAAATAGTTATCACATCTTATTAGTAAAATAAAAGACATGTTAGTTTATGATTTATATTGTAAAATATGTAATCAATATAATGTATTAATTCATACTTACTACTTTATAGAATCAAAAATAAATATGAAAATCAATATGCATCTGTTCTCAGTTAAGATGTAGTAAACTCAATTGTTGAACTATTAACAATGAATATAATATCACAAATTTACAAATGAAACTGTATTGAATGCCAAAGCAAGCTTGATATGTACTCATGTGCATCACATGCAGATTCACAAATAGACATTTTAGAATAGTAGTAAATAAATGAAACTAATTATCCAAATCTTTTAAAGTTTGCTAAAGATTGCCTTTCAATACCTACTACAAGTATTCTAAGCAAACAAATTTTTAGTATTAGTAGTAATATAATAACTGAAAAGTGTAATTGATTGAGTGAAAAAATAGTATGAATGGTGATGTGTTTAAGGTCAAAGTGGAAAAAATTAGATGAACTGTATATATATATCTTAATATTATTAAATAGTGCTAAATTATTGAGCAATTATTTTTATTAAGATTATATTAAAGCCATACTTGAGCAAATATAATAAGTTACTTTCTGATTTAAATAAATCATCAGAAATTGAACTAAATAATACATTGCATTAAGAAGTCATGAAAACATTTAATAGGCAGATATAAAATGCCACTTGCATATTTAAAAAGTCTTGAAATTAAACTAGATGATACATTTGCATTAATATTTTGTAGAAACATTATTGTTTAATAAGAGATATGATGAATTATTTGTATTAAGAACTCAAAGATGCTTATTATATAATGAGCAAAAGTAAAATATTATTTGCAAATTCAAACAAATTAAAGCAGCTTGTAATATATATATGCATAACAAAGAAAATATTTGAAATTTTTGCTAATAAAATAATACTTCAAGATTATATATAAAAATAATAGCCTGAAGGTTATTTTGTTAGCAAAGATCTATAATTTATTATTTTGTTTTTATAAATAACAGGTCTTATTATTAATATAATTTTATACCTTAGATCTTGCATTGTCAGAAAGAATATTTCAAAGGTAGTATTTAGTATTACATTCATGTTACTTCATTGAAATCATTATGTTAAAATTTAATATTGGTTTTGCAATAAAAAATTTGATCAACTATAATGAGTATATTAAACACTTGTTTTTACTTAAATTATAAAATCTATATTTAAAGTTTTTTAGATGTAATTGGTTTGAAAGTTCTTTTTAAAGATACATTATTAACAATTTAAAAACCAATACATCTTAAATAAAAAGTAAAAAAATATTAAAGCAATTATATAAATAAGTGTATACTTTAAGAAAACATTAGTATATAATTTTTTTTATCAAATCTGAATTTGGGTTTGGATCTTTCTTATCTGGATTTGGATCTGAACTTGAATTCAATCTGGTTTTTTGAATCAGATCCAAATCTTTAAAAATATTTATCTGATCCAATCTATGCAGAACAGTAATTGCAAGCCAGACCAGACTGAAAAATTTACAAAATTTTATAATTGCAAGCCAGTTTAGATCTAAAATTTTGTAAAATTATATAAAAAATTTTGTGAATTAGGCTGGTTTGAATCAGGCTAAAGAAAAAATTTAATATATGTAAGCTAGGCTGAGCTGAGCTGGCAAAAAAATTTTAATCCTAAATGTAAGACAAGTTGGACTAGCAAAAAAATTTTAACCCTAAAAGCAAGCTAAGCTAAGCTTCAAAAATAGACAATTTGCAGGCTTCTATATAGTATTGCATTATAATAATTAATTATATGATATGCAACACCCTAATGTTTTATATAGACATATTCATATTAAACTATTAGATGAGTGTACAACTAGCTACACATGTAAATTTTCTATATTACCTATTTAAGAAGTCTGCCTAAAGGTTCTTTACCAGTTGTTATACTTAACATTTCTGCTTAGATGTTCTATTTAAACTTTTTGATCTGACCCTAGTATTAATTTTACTAGATTATAGATCCAGATCTTTTTATCTTTAACTATAAAACTATAATCCTTAGACTATTTTTATTCTTAAAATAAACCTATTAAAGTGAGCTATATTCTCTTTTTTATTGCTAATCTGGTTTGACATTATGGCTAAAACTAATATTTGCAGTTAGAGTTATCTATTAAATTGCTATTATTTTTGTAAAGTTCACCCAAACTCTGGTATCTATTTTTTTAAACATCTTTTTTATCATCTCTTATTAATTACTACTTAAAACCAATAGGGCTTCTCAGACTACTAATCCAAATAGCCCAATATGGTACACTTATATATCCTTTTTCTTCAGCAATTTTAGTAGCCTAGTTGGTATATATGCTTTTCTTATATACCTGTTATCTAGTTTATTTGACAGTTCCTTTAAAGGTGTTTTATAGGCTTCTATCAGATTAACAGTATTATTAAAAGTTTATGCTATCTCTTTACTTAGGATTTTCAAATAAGTTTTTATCTTCTCAGTTTCTTAATTTTTTATATCTAGTGATCTTATTATAGGTTTGTACTAAAGCCTTATATAATACTAGTTTTTCATATTTCTTTATATATATATAATATTATACTTTATATAGATGCCTCAAGCTTCCAAATTCAAGTGGGCCCTAACCTGGTATATCTAAAATTACAGATACATAAACCTAACTAATCGACAAGAAACAGTTATCATAATACAAATATAATTTTCAAAATTTGTTATTTGTAAAAATTAAACCTTAAATCTGCTACTTAAGGGTTAACAACCTATTAGGTCACTATATTTCTAATTCAGATCTTAATAAATTTAATTATATTAATAAAATACTAAAAAATATATATAACTGTATATACTAAATGATAACAAAAAAAGCAAAAAACTACTAAAGTTAACTAATTTAGAAGAAGGATAAGTTATTGCAAATAGAAAATAAATGAACTGCTATTAAGCTAAAGGTAAAAAGAAATTCAAATATAACAAAGTAATTTATAGTCTTTTTGGTAGTTTAATAATAATGATTAAAATATATAGTAAAGATTACAAAAAAAAATATATAAAGAAATATAAATGTAATGTTATATTGAATATCTGAAGCTAGTAGCACAAATATAATATATCTATATATAATAGTAATACAAAAAACTAAATAATATATAAGTTATGATTTAATATTATAAAAAAAATTATGTATATAATTTTTAAAATAATATAATAAAATAATTTCTAAGAGAGTGTAGTAATCTAATAAAGTAAACAAGTTGTTAACTTCCAAGTAGCAGATCTAGTATTCAAATTTTATAGATGTCAAAATTTAAAAATTATATCTATGTTATGATAACTGTGTTTTGTTAACCAGTTGGATAAAAAAGATAATTTGTAATCTTAAGGACACCATCTTGAATAGAAGCTTGGAACATCTATGTGAAATATAATGTTACATATATATAGAGGAATGTTAATAATTAGTGTTGTATAAAACTCTAGTACAAATCTATAATAAGACTACTAAGTATATAACACTAAGAAACTGAAATACAGAAACCTACTTAGAAATCTTAAATAAAAAGGTAGCATGGACTTTTGACAATACTATCAGATTATCAGAAGATCTTAAAAAAAATAATTAGGATGAATTGAATGACAACATGTGTAGAGAAGCATATACCAACCAGATCATCAAGAATCATTATCAGAAAAAGATCTTTAAATACTATATTAAGTCATTTAGATTAGTAGTTTGTGAAGTTTTGTAGGTTCAAAAATAAAAGATAAAATTTAGGAAAGAAAGATATTAGAATTCTAATAAACTTTACAAAGATATAGTAGTTTAATAATTAGATTTGATTGCAAATAATATCTAGGCCAAAGCAGTACTGAGTTAGCTATAAGTATAAAATACAGAAAGCTTCAATAGACTTAATACAAAGTTAAATAGGACTTAGTGATTATGTTATATTTGCAATTAGTAGAATAGAAGTAGATATAAGAACTAGAATATTTAAATAGAGAATCCACAAGCAGGTTTTAGATATAGCAACTAGTATAGAACCTTTAGATGAACTATTTAAAATAGACAATAACTAAAGTTATACAAATAACTAGTTGTATACTCTTTTTATGAATGCCTCTATAGTTGTTGTATATAAAAGTTATATACTAACAGATTACTAATAAATGGAGGTAAGTCAATAGAAAAGTAACAAATTTTTTCTAAGCAAAAGCTTTCTTGACTTTAAGCTTAAATATTTTAACAACTATTTTATTAAATTTGATAATTTTTTTTTATTTTAATTCTATATAATTTTAAGATTAAAATAAAAAATTTTTTAGCAAATTTAATTAAATAGTTGTTGAGTTATTTAAATTTAAAAATTAAAAAAATTTCAATAAAAATAATTTGTTTCTTTTCTATTGACTCATCTTCAAATTCCTGGATCACAAGTACTTGCCTTAATATTAAAAAAATAATAATAATAATTTCTAAGAATAAGTAATTGTCTTCTATTAAAATACTGTTATAGAATAGATTTCTATTATTATTATATTATTATCTTAGTATATTATATTTTTATTATTGTATTATTTATTAATTATTGTTATTTTAATCTTTTAAATATTTTAATGTCTTAAGCTTGTAACATCAGTCACTTAGTTGCTTAGTTATTTAGTCACTTAGTCATTTAGTTACTTAGTTGCTTAGTTTCTTAATTACTTAGTTATTTAATTACTTAATTCACAGATATATAAACCCTTAAAATTCCTTTAAGTCAAAATAAGTTTTATAGTTAACAGTTTAGAAAAACAGACAATTCTTTTTCTCTCTTTATTTTGTAAATTATATCTTGAATCCTTTAGAACAGGTGTCTAAAAATAACTTCTTATTATTATCTTAATAAATAGTTTTAACTATAAACTACTATGTAATAATTATTATTCTGCCTCAGAGATGGGTATAATTTCTTAATAATATCTAACAGAAACTATATTTCTCTCTTGGATATTACATATACTTGTAAGAAATTCTCTATACTGTGTTATTGTTATAGTGTGAAATTAAGAAGGCTTTTACTTTATAACAATACTTACTATTCAAAACTCAGTTTTCACAATTGCAAAAAGTTTCATAGTCTGCTTTGTATATTGAGTCTAATCATTATTTTTTTGATCCTTTGCATAAGTCTTTCCTTTATTATAAATTTTGATTAAGATTCTTATATATAAGTTATATATATTTTAATTTAAATTTTCTGATTCAATATTCTTCAATTATTTTTATAAGTGACTAGAGACAATCTATTATACTGATTGAAGATTTTATTCAAATTCAAGAATTGTATCAAATTAACTAAAAAGATTATATGTAAACAATCTCAATTTATTATATATAAAATTTGTTACCAAGTTAAACCATGTTTCTTGAATTTTTTTCATCTCTTTTTTTTTTTTTCTTTGCCTTTACTATAATTTGATTTTTATCTATTCTACTAGAACATTTTCCAAATCTAATCTTATTTTCATTTTTTGTCAGTAATCTTTCTGTGTTTTTTTTTTCTTTTTTGATTTTTATATTAATTTCTGCCTCATTTTCCCATATGACAAAAACTTCACATTGTCATTTTTATATGTTTTTATAAAAACCATTCTATGCTATGCTAATCATCACTACTAGGAACTCTTTAGTTTCTTGATTGAATTATGTCTTGTAGTGAATTTACTACCTGACATATTGACAAAGTTTAAAAAAAATAAAAAATACTTTGTTATAAATCAAGATTAGAATAATTTTTGATTTTTTTTTTTATAAAATTGGATGCCTAATCAGTGTTTATTGTGACAAAATCGATATGGAATCAAATCGTCCAATATGTAATAATAATTAAAAAATATCAATTAAATGTTTTAAGACTATACAAATTTAATTTAATGGTTCTCATAACATAAACTTTTTAAATAAACTCAGCCGACCGTTTTTTTTAAATTTATACCATATAACTGCGAAATACTACACAGGAGCGTTATTTTGAGTAATGACCGACATAACACCCCTGCGTGTTATTTCGAGATTATATGGTATATATTGGATATAATAATTTATAACTTTTTTTTAAAAAAAACTTAAACCATCAAAAAATTTTCAAATTTGGTTACAAGAACAAATTAATTAACTTTACATTACCTAATGTCTAAAAGCAAATTAAAAATAATTATACCACAATTCTATACAAATTTGCCTAAAACAAAATCTAATAGCATTCAAATATTCAAACTTAAACATGTCTAGTACAGTATAACATTAAAAAGTTTGCAAATTGCGTTTAATACAACCCAATGAGAAATAAATAATAATCTTATTATTATATTTTAACCACCATGTAAAGTTGATATAAAAACGATATCGTCACTATCTTTAATTTTATATTCTAATTCTCCCTCTAGTTCCCAATCTGTATCATTAATTAAAACTAAATTACCAGGTCTACTAATTTTTTGATCAATTTAAGAAAAAAGTATTATTACAAATTATATATTATAATAGATATTTTCGAGATAAAAGGAGGAAACCTACACTGTTACCGCTAACAAATAACTCAGACCGCTCTTGGAGTAAATTATCTTTAATCCATAAAATCTTTATCGACAGCGAATCAATATTAAATTAGTTTTCTAAGATTCCATCTAAAAAATTTCAGGTTTATAATGTATATTAACGAACCAAATCTTCCATAGTAGTAGGTTTTGGTGGATTAATTCTTGAGGGTATTTCTATAATTTTTTGTCTGACATTATTGAACAATAGTTCTCCACATTCTTTTTTTTTTAAAAAAAAAGAAAAAAAAGAACCATCAAAAAAGGTATGATGGATATTTAGCCTCTTTTTTTTTTCTTTTTGGAAGTGAAAAAAAAATAAGAGATTTTCTTACCTAAATGTTAAATTTACTTTTATTAGTGATGACATTTACGTTTTCTAATCAAGTGAAAATCGGATCGTCATATTATTTATATACATATTTACTGATAAACTATGTAATTGGGTCTAAAAAATTTTTCATTGTGGATTAACTTTACAATGTCAGCAAACAACGAAACCGGAATAAATCAACTTTCCACTTCAACTATTACTACCGCTATTCATCAACCTTCAGAACAGTCACAACCACATCCATCGGTTAAACCATGTTGTGCATGCCCGGATACCAAAAAAGCTCGTGACGAATGCATATTTCAAACTGGAGACGAAGAAAAATGCCGAAATTTGATTGAAGCTCATAAAACTTGTATGCGTAGTTACGGGTTTAATGTTTAATGTTAAGGTGTTTTTGTTTTTTCAAAATTGCTGCTTTATATAGCAATACAGAAAAATTTATGCGTTAACAGTCTTTAATAAATAGGGGTGCGAACCAAACCTTTTATTTGTATGTGAGGTTATTAGGTAGATTGGGTTCGGAAATCTAGATTTCTGATAATAACCAAAATCCAAATATATGTTTCATTTTCAATCAAATAAATTATTAAAATTTCGGTTTCAAGAAACCAGGAGTGATTTAGCAACTGAAGAGGATTGTTAAATAGATTGATATTTTAGGTCTAATAGTTATATAAAAGCGTGGGTTTTTCACATCAAAAATAAACCTTCAAATCATAATAATAAACTTTAGACCTAATTTCTGTAAAATTCGAGTTTTTAGAAAGGTAGAAATCCTTAATAAATATTCCGATGTTAATTGATAGAATCATGAGCCAATTCCTTGTCTCAAACCATGATCAGAAAGCTACCGAGATTCGTCTACAGGGCAATTGGAACTAGAAAGAGTATTATAGTATTCTTAATAAATTAACAGAAATTCGCACTGGGTCAATCATTAATACTTTATGAATAGGTGCGATGCTATAAAATTCAATCTGGTACATTGAAATTTCTGCTGACAAGTCAATGACCTAGTCATACCATTTTTTTCTATATGACCTTGGTCATATAATCATATGACTTTTTGGTCATTGTCATATCGTTCCTAACAAAAAAAGGAATTTACTATGATTCTTAATATATTAAAAAAGGTCATAAGTCATATATCAATCTTCGTTATGATCAAATAACCTATGACAAGTCATAAAGGTCATATAGGTCATTTAAGGTCATTGCTGACAAGGGTTCATTCGTTAAACACTGAAAAATAATTGAGAATCAACAAAGAAAATAATACTTTCAATGCCTTTACCGACGAAATGTACTTTTTAATATTGGAGAATTAGCTATAATATCAACTTTATGATCTACTACTAATTTATTTATTACTATAATATCATTGTAACTTAAGTTCCTAATAGCTATTTTATCGAAAGGAACAATAGAGCAAAAGCTCAATTTTTTGTTTTTATATAAAAAAAATGTTTTTATTAATAATTTATAACTATTTAAATATATAAAATATTTTTATATTTATTAATAAAGTTTAATGCTAAAATACATTCAGCAATAAAATGTTCTGTATGTCCACAGTAGTGACAATGATGTAGATCTTTGGCTTGAGGTCTGTGAGGGTTAGGTGTAACTGCATAGTTAGCAGATTAAGGTTGGAGTGGTTGCTGTTGCTAGGCCAAGTTAATACTAAGTTTGACAATCTGATCTGTTAATTGTTTGATAGCTTGGTCTGTTTCTGTAGTAATGCTAACAACTATTACATGTAAAAAAGTTATTATTGCAGAAAAAGAGGTTAAATTTGTCAGAAATTTTTGTTTCTATGATGCTTGCAATGGATATATCATGATTAAGGCAATAATTCTGTCATGCTTCTCTCTTAGTAGTAAAAATTTACAATAGAAAAATAAAAAAAAAGTAAGTAGAATTATGCGCCAATAGAAAAGCATAGTAAATGCCAACCTTGAAGTTATAATGCTTGCTGGTTTACTCTAAAAATCATCCAACTTTTTTCGTTGTCCTTGGAATGAGATCGAAGAGGTTTTGGGAAACGAGCAAATTTTTAGGCGTCCTAAAATTTATGAAAACAACAGTAATTGGGGCTATATTCTTTCGGGAAAATGACTTTCGAAAAATTTTAACCGCCGTACTTGAGATACTCTAAAATCCTTTATTCTCTTTGTTAAGAGACCTTTTCCTATACTACCTTTCATTAAAGGAATAATACTGTAGGTTTTGCTACGAAGCTAAGAAAATAAATTAATTGCGTAAAGGAGTTATTATGATTTTCTGAGTCATTTCCCGAAGAACATATTCACACTAAATCAGTCAGAATTATAGCTAATGCCAACTAATTTTTATTTTTACAAATCATAAATAAACACGGAGATGAACAAGTAGAAATAAGAACGGTGATAATGCATCAAAGAATTTCAATTTAAAGCTATATCTTATAAAGATTTAATCGAGTGAATTCCTTTTAATAGGTTGGAGTATGGTTTGACGGAATATGCGGCCTATATATATTGGTTATACACAATATATTAATTAAATTTATCGAGTCAATTAGAGAGAGATCGATTAGAATATAAAAGCGTCTATGAATTAGCTCAAAACAGTGTTATTTTTAAAGAATTTTAAATATTCGCAAGCTGATGTAAATAAACTATATGTTAATTAGTAAATACTAATTTTAAAGTTATTTTATAATTTTAAGTGAATATTATACATACATTCTCTTAACTATTCATGGCTTCAATTTTTCCAATGCATCATTTTATCTAATTTTCAATAATTTTTTATGTAATAGGTATCTTAGTGATATTGTATTATCTGGTTCAAATTTCATAAACGTTTTCTCGTTAAAATAGATTGTTCTTTGATAGTTTAATTCAAATACATTATTTTGTGATCTTTTCAAAGACTTTATTTTATTTAAAACGGCAAGTGTTGTTTCATAACTGCCTATAACGGAATAAATCTTTTTGGATATTTTGTTTCTTATTTGTATATGAATTTATCATAATATCTTCATTAGTTTTATAATGAAATAGAAATGAATGTAAGCTTAAACTCATCATCACATAAACCATATGATGTTAAATAAAGTTACTGGAATTTTTAAACTTCCTATATATGTGACCAAAATTTACCTGTTTTGGATCTTAGTCTAATGCAAGGATACGTACAGTACGTCATCAATTATGTAAAAAACATGCAATTTCTTAAACATGCTATAAAATAATTAAATCCCTGTATGTATACGTAATTGTTTTAAAAAATCAATTTTCTCCATTTTTAGTATAAAATATACTATATCTTATTTCTGAATTACATAGCGTTTAATGGTATCATCACTAGTCTACAGTAGTTCATAGGCTCGTCACTTCCAGAATGATAGTTCCATGAACCTTTTTTTATTCTAAGGTCCCATAATGATTGTGTAGCAGCTAATGCTGAAATTTGGGGTCTCAATCTAGAACATCAACCCTACTAAACCTGTCCTAATCAATCCTAAAAAAAGGCTATAAAAAAAAAAACGCTCCAAAAAATTTAAATAAAATTAGATACTCTGATCATATCCAAATCTATATACAGAAATGGTAATTTGTCTTCAAAATCCAACGAGGACTACAAGATAATGAAGTTAGTCGGAATTCATCGAAGTTGTCATCACTAAGAAATACCAGCTCAGTTGGGCATTCTTATTGAATAAATGAGTTAAGACCTCGTTAGTAACCTTTGAGTATTCTTGGCAGGATTGTTAGTAGTAACTTACCGTGGTAAGTTACCATACAATTTAATAACTTCTGCTAGCATTAAGACAAAATGATCCGGACGAAGCTTACTGATAACACATTTTTTAGTAACTTATGGTAACTTTCGAATAAATTACTGTAATTTTATAACCCTGATTCTTGGACAAAATTCATTAATTCCGGCCCAGTTGACCACAATTCCAACCCTGAAATTTGGGGACACATTTAAAATAGGCTAATATTTTTAACCTGAAAATCTTCACAGTTTCATGATTGCAAATTTGGGAGCGATGTTAATGGTTCATTTCAGTCCGAGCGTGTGTGTAAAACCTGATTCGAATCAAAAAACAACTCCTCCGGAACAGAATCTTAATCGACTGGACCGGAATTAATCAAGACCTTGAAAAGTCGATTTCACGATAGATTCAAATGTCGACACTCCATCCCGCGAAGTACATACGTATATGAATAACCCATTATCAGTTATGTAATATGACTAAAACGAATTACGAAGCAACCTTTTTTTTTTTTTTACTCGCACGCCAAATAAATTTAAGTGGTATCTTATATACAGAAAAGAACTATTTAATTTTTTTCTCAAGTTGCTCTATATAATGCAATTTTTTATTGGTCAAAGCATGTGACACTTCATTAGTATATTTATAAAACAAATATTAGAAATCTTAACAAAAATAAAAACAATCTTTTACTCGGTTAATTAGACCAATAAGGAGGCGGTCTCTCATAATCATAAGAATGTGTCCCCGTCAACCTTTTTAAATCATTATCCTCTGGCAAAATTCCGAAATAAGCAGCTTGTATCCATAGACCACCGAACAAGGTAAACAGCCACATGAAAACTAAATTCGCTAGTCTTATCCTACATGCTACTATTGAAATATCCCGTGGGTAAGGGAAATCCGAAGGACAGTATGAGGGGATCGGCTTTATTTCATTTTCGGTTATTAACGAGTAACTTACTTATGAATTAAGAATTTATGAATGATAGAATGGTAAATGCAGTACATTAATTGTTTCATAATGTAAATATATATACATATATATTATCTTACTTGTGACAATTAACCATATCAAAAGTATAGGACTGGTTAAAAAAATTGTCATTCCGTTAGTGAAATCTCAAAAAAAAAAAAAAAAAAAAAAAGAATGTCAAATTAAAAAGATAATCACAATAATTCCTCTTTGAATGTTTCAACAAAAACTTTTATTCTACAACAATTACATATTGCAGATACTATCAAACTAACTAAAGTTTCATCATTTCGTATGGGCATAAATTTTTGGTTAAAACAGCAAAAATAATCAATAACAGAGTTTGGAGGAATTCTGAAATATTACTTACAAGGTATCGATATAGTGCAGACTAAATAACTATTAGGAAGGAAACAATCATCAAATTAGAGACATACAAGAATAATCTTACAAAGTTTGAAAGCATACCAAAATTCGATTATCACATTTGCTAATTTCATTTCATGTGTAATTTGTTGAAAAAAATATTGAAATTTCAATATTTCTATAAAGTAGATATTAGAAAAGATACCCTTAAATGTTATTGCAAAACATCAAACTACAGACAATGTCATTAAATAATTAACCGACCAAAGACCGGACAAAGTAATATTAAAATTATTAACGGGATTCCTAAAATGCCTCCAATAAGGCATCTAAGATTTCTTGTCATTATTATCATAATGTCAAATAAAATAAAAGTATTGGTGTAATAAAAAGGTATTTAGTGTCGAGAAAAAAAACGCTAAGTACATATGTCTACCGTTACAGTTGTTTAATAATCCACGCCCCTTCTTCCATTTTCATAACCTGCAATAAACATGCCATTCACAGTCAACATAAAATTTATTTTCTACTTGATAGGGAATAACAAGTAAAACTTGTAAATTTAGCCGGTAGGCTGTGCACTCACATAAGATTGTATTTTATTTAACGTTAAACTCTTCTCACCTGACCATTATAGAAGAAAGGTGTGGCTTATATAGAGCGACAAGTTACTGTATTGGTATGCGAATAATTAAAAATTGATTTGTTTTTTGTATTATCTATATTATCACCATAGCAGCCTTATATCAATATCGATATAATTTCATCTGAAAAAATCTGATGTGAACATTTACAATAAAATAACGATAGTGTAGCGTAACTAATGCCATTCAGAATATCTATTTATTCGTAGTAAGAATCTTACTATATATTATATTAGGGTAGCTGCGCGACGTAGTCGCGCTTAAACCAGGAACGTAGTATGATTGCTGGACTTGTATTAAGGGTCCAAGTATAGTGACGAACAATTAATTAAATTTATAATATACGTATGAGCGAAAACATGGTTTTTGCATTTGTTTAAACTGTAAATAAAATTTGATCCAATAATATACAAGATTTTAAGTTTACTCTGTATGAAATTAATAATGAGCAACTTAGATAAAGGTGAACAATCTGAATTTCTCATATAAAATATCGAATACATAATAGTAGAATCTTTGCAGTATGAGTGACTCCTTTAATGAAATATTCATTGATTATAAAGTTGGATCACTATGGATTGGCACATATGTAGTAAATTACTATGCAGGCTAGTTTTAAATTTTTGACCATCATTAGAAAATTATGATGCTGTTCCGAAATAACCTAAATAGAAAATAAATAGACATAGATCTCAGAAAATTTTTAAATAAGAACCCATAAATACAGTAAACAATAAATTTTGGAACAAATATAATCATATTTGAAACTGGTAAGTTGATAAATTTACGTGTTTTTACAAGAGAAATGGCTTAAAAAAACTATATATATTTCAAAAATTGGATGACAATATAAAAACCTAGAAAAAGTGAATAATTTTCTAAGAGTATGGAATGAATAAAAAATTCAAAATAGTTTTAATTAATAGAATTTATATTGCAATTTTTGTGAAATTCATATTTTTAATACTTGTATTCAGTTAGTATATATACAAATGCTTATATTTTTGTACAATTTTACATGCACATATATATATAATGCATATGTACTACATTTTATATAAGTTTATTCATCATTTAATTATAATCCCGAATTTGTACACTTCTATTAACCATTGTTATAGGTGAAAGCCTTCTTAATTTTCACACTATAATGACGACACAGCACAGGGAATCCCTTACAGGTATATG
>CAJVQA010004884.1:0-16919 GCA_910591915.1 Cetraspora pellucida
TACTCTATCGCTATCGCTATTACTAAGCAATTATATTAATTAAATATCGGACTTTAATTTATGCATGATAGTCGAAGCCTGACGCTAGGGGTACAGACGGTCAGGTAATTAACATCATCGGCGTAACCTGTCACAGATTCAGTACGTGCCGTGACTATGCCCCAGTTGTTTTTTTTACGTGACAAATTTGTTTGGCGGCATTTCTTGTTACTTTACTTTCAGCATTTTTCACTTGACAAATTTATTTAGCGGTATAAAATTTATATTTAAAAAATTGAATTTTTATTGCACTCAATAAAAATTTTTAGAAATCAGAATAATAATTCCAAAAATGACAATGCTGATAATTATTATTCATGAACCCCACGATCAACAAATAGTAACAGACTAAATGATGTCAAAATTATTGGTTAATTTGATACGTATTGACATAGAGCCAATAAATTATGTATTGGGTATCAAGTCTTAAATAAATCAACATATTTTGTTTTTAAACATATTTACAAATTTCTTATATTTTGTCAATTTTGACCGTGTAATAACGATGGATTATTGAACCCACAAAATCGTTATTTATTTCTCTATAAATGCAAATTTCTATCTTTGACTCAACATAATTTGAATTTTTAACTGCAAATTTCTTTCTTTAATAAAATTAAAAATTAGTTACTGTAATATTTAGCGTATTATTCTAGTCCAAAAATCGAGGGAAGTGGAGGTTGATAATTGATATCAAAACACGCGTTCACTTGACTGAAATCTGGAGAAGGATCGGGTGGTAATTCGTACATGCCAATTTCAATAAAAGGATTAGATAATGAGCAAAAACAATCTGAAAGATAGAAAAAAATTGAAAAATTAAAAAATTAAACAACTATTATTTGATGTACTTTTTATAACAATGGATTTTTTTACCTTTTGATGAATTTAAATGAAAATTTACATCTGATAACATTAATAATTCTTTAGAAAAATTTTGCAATTGGTAATCTTGAAAGTTTTGATTTCTACTTGACACTTTGCAAAAAAAAAAAGCGAAAAATCATGATCAGAACTTATAAAAGTAAGCCAGATTTTACAAAATAATTGACAAGAATGTTTTTACCTTTGGAATTTAAATGGCAATTTATGTTTGATGATAATTGCCATTCTCTATTGAGATTGGAAATGTTATAAATATTACTTGAGGTTGCAATTGGAAGATTAAATTGTTGAGGAATAGAGGCCAAAGCCTGATTGTTTTGATCAAACTGATTCCTGTTTAATGCTGAACCTAAATGCATCAAAAAGTTAAAAATTTGTTTATACTTTGATTCATTTTTACGTGAACTAAAATTTACTATTCACCTTGTAATGAATTTAAATGGCAATTTATATTTAATGACAATGACCATTCTTTATTGTAACAAGGTGAATTAACATTATGGGAAGCAGGTGCAGGTAATTGAGCCTCAGGTGCCTTGAATAAATAATCATTCATGTTTGGCACTTGATAATACAGTAAAAAAATGATTTTTAATGAGAGTTTAAAAGCATTTAGACAAGTCATTTACAAAAATTAAGAACACAAAAAAAAAAAATTTACCTTGAGAGAAATTTAAGTACCAGTTTATGGTTGAAACTTGTTTATTATTGTTGGGTAAGCAAGTCATATTCGAGTCTTGCTGTGATTTAAAACAGTTGAGCATGGTGGCTATTGAAGGGTTTTGTAATTGTTGCTTGTTTAGTTCTTTGCTTGACTTAAAAAAAAAATTTCAAAAGACAGAAGAAAAAATTTTTAATTTTAAAAATTTTTTTTGAAAAATAATAAAATTCTCACCGTCGAGCAAAACTGAAAAAAAAGTTGTTAAAGTGTTAATTTGTAAAAACAAAACAAGAATTAAGAAAACCGAAATTACCTTCTTGTTTTTTAAAAATTTGATATGGTTGAAAATTAATTTTTGGACTCTCACATTTGGAAAATTCAGATTTGTAGATACACGAGGCATTTTTTTTCCTATTTTTACATCTATCACAAGGCTTTTGACCGTTACATTTTTTTTTAAGCAACCGACAAGGAACGCAGGCCTCGTCAATTCGTCTTGATTTTAAAGCAATTAGCATTGGAAATGGTTTAAGAAAACGAAAAAATTGAGAAAAGCAAATTTCAAAGTATTTTGGAAATGGTTTAAGAAACCGAAAAAAATTGAGAAAAGCAAATTTCAAAGTTTTTTGCAACGCGATTGGTTTTGTTTTTCAAATTTTTTTGAACTTTGAAAAAAAATTCCGAAAAAACTGAGAGCATTTTATATGCATGCTGGGAAATGTACTGGTTCTCTCAGATTAACTAACGTTAGCTCAACCAATTTGTGGCCAATTGATGATGTCACAAATTAAGGAATTTCATAACCTTTTTATTTATGCAATGAATGTTAAGGTTGCGTAAACAAGAAATTTTTTTGACATGTGGTTTATTGTTCGATTTTTGTGCAAATTTTTATTTGTAAGCACGCATTTGTGAAAACAGAATGAAAAATTTTCGCGTTTTTGGCAATTGGAATTTCAGAGATTCAAAAAAGCCTGATGAAACGAGGTAAAAACGTTTATGTTTATTTGGTAAAAGTTTTTTCTGTATGAACAAAAAAAGAAGCTGCTGCGTCCTTGCGACCATGCAACACATGACTTTTCCTAAAGGAATTTTAAAAACAAATTTGGACGCTTTGGTGCAGCAGATTTTCCATATTCGTTCGATATCACATTATGTAAGCAGTGCAATTTTAAAAACAAAAGGTTACGTAATGTTTGTCAGCTTGTGTAATAAATTCTTCTGCATTTTGAGCAGTTTAGATAATCTTTTCAAAAAAGAAAAAAGAAATAAGTGAACAATTTATTTGTTTCCAATTCTGCAAATATTTAAAGCATGCAAATTAACAAATGTCGGATGTAACGAGAGAAATGGTTAAAAAAAAATGGTTAACGAAGGTTGATTACGTTAAAGAAAAATAAATTTTATTTCTGCACTTTGATGACATTATAATTATATAATTTACGCACGTACGTACGTACATACGAATTTACGCACGAACGCATCCTTGCAGAAAATCAACAACCTCTCGAAAACATCACCATAATACAATCCTTTTTAGGTATGGTGTTACGGTTACGGTTATAAAACTATAACACATGTTAACCTTTAATGAATATATTAATAAATACTGTAATACCCGAAATTTTCCGAGTTACTCAATAAGATCCATGTCTTTAATAATGATTTTAATTAAATAAAAATTCAAGGTTTTTTTAAAAAAAAATTATTTCTTTTTTGCCAGGGTGTATAATTATTATACCCATGCTATCAGATTTATGTTTATGGCTGATTTTGCTGTTTCACGAATTGATTCAATTATCATTTTTATTTACCGGACTTTTCCTTACTGCCGACATAATATGATTTGCAATAAAATTACTTACATTTCATATATGTCTTTGATTATTTCTTGATTTAATTTCATATGGGTAGTAAACATCTAATGTTATTCAAATTATTTTGTTAGCAAACATGAAATCTGGAAATAATTATTTTGTATATTTATTAACTTACCAAATATTATCAACATAAACCGCAGTTAAAATCAGTTACAAGATTGTAACATGATATTACCAACGAGGTAACCGATTATTTTTAAATAATCCTTAAAAAAACAAATGATAGTAGGTGTATTTCAATTCGACTATGGTATTTATTCCCTTTCTTAAATCTTTTGAGTTTTGAAAAAATTTAAATTTTAAATTAATTCATGTAAATTATATACTTTTATTATTTTAATTACCTTCATTTGCAAGATTAATAAAATATAAGTATTATTTCCCTATTATAAAAAAATTATTTCAACAAATGTTATATTATTGTATTTTTTATTCATTTCAACAAAAAATTATGTATTTATGGAAATATAATCGATTCTAATACTTACTCGTTAAAAATTGAGAAAAGTAATGGAGTAAACAAACTTATGAAATATTTATAACTTTGACGCATTTTTTTTTTCTGGGGGCCATTTGTGTCACCTATTTGAAAAATATTAGCTTCTGTTTGATGTTGGAATCTTGTGCTTTTATATATTTTCTATCGCTTTGGACGTGTTGAAGTTATCATAAGTTTTCTATTCTTTTATTAGACTAAATTTGGTAATTTTGCGCTCTATAATGGGTGCTTACCTAATAAATCTAGATTGCACATCTCATCCAAAAAAGGCTTTTTGGTACAATTGTTCTATTTGCCCGTACCACTCATATAACGAATATGATAAAAATGTTCGCGATCTAGACACAAAGCCTTAGATTCAAAAATTAAATTAATCAAACCAGTACCAAAATTTTTTTATTTAATAGTGTTGTGACTTTTGAGTCACAATTATATCTGAAATTGAAACTAAAATGTTATATGCATGTATTAGTAATCTGAAAAAGTCCGAATCTTTATAGGAATCAAACCCGATCCCCGATATCGGAGTTTTTATTTTATAATTAATTTATTCGGCTGCATGAACTAAAAAAAAGCTTTATTTTTGTATCCTCTATTAAATTTTTTTCTGAATACTTTGTATTTACAATGTAATGTTAAGCACGTGCTTACATATAAATTCGATTCAGACTTTTATTTCAATTAACCTAAAAGAATAATGAACCAATCATTTGAAGCACCTGATTATCGGATAAATTTTAGGAAAAAACAAATGAACGTTACGCAATGCAATATGCACAACTGCCATGCCTTTATGTTGCGTCAAAATTCAATTAGAAAAAATCGACAATTCATTAGGAGTTACTAAAATATTCAATAAAGTTTGAAGTTAACCAATTGTATTCAAAAGATTATTAAGTAAATGCATGATCTGCGTAATAAAGATTGAAAAACAAAGTATTAGTTCGAATCTTGGTACATTAGAACAAATGCTAGTAATAAAAAATGTAAAATTCAGATAATAGTATTAAATATTACTTAGATGATCAATTCAATTCTATGGTTCAATTTATTCTTGCGACTTGTTATGAGTAATATAGATCTGCTGATATGGGGAATGTGTGATGTTGGTTATTGTTATCTTTACGAAATTGAGATGAAAAAGTTAACAAAGGACAAAAAGACTCTTTAAATGCTATTTAAAAAGTCCGAATATTGATGTTGTGGAAGGCATGTTGGAGGTGTTGACCGGTGTTATCAGGAAGGTATTGGTGCTGAAAAGAATAATGATTTGGCATTTGAGTGGCACTTAAAATTTGCAGTTACTGAACATGAATGTGATGATTTCTATTTCCGACGGACAAAATAAGACAATTTTAGAAACATTGAAGAAATATGTAAAGGTGGACTTCCCATAGTGTATGAAACATCATAAGAGACATATAAAGAAATTTCAATCCAGATAATAAAAGATTCGAATAAAAATCAACCCATTTTTTTTCCACGGTAAATTTATATTATTATTTTAACCTATTATTTTTTAGTTAAAGGCTTAATATGAATTTGTAACTATTATGGTATATCAATGAATAAGAATAGAGATTTTAATTTCAGTTACGAAAAATTTAGATAATTATGAAATCTTAAAGATTTATTTAAAATTGAGTATCATGTAATATCGTTAACAATCTATCAAACATTCATTCTAAAAAATTTGTAAATCGTGATTTAGATTCTAGGAATGTTTTGATAATAGAACCATATAAAGCTTATACGTATTATAGATTAAGGTTTATCAATTTTGTTTAATGAAAAACAAGATGATGATATTTATGGTGTTTTACCATATTTAGCACCTAAAGTCTTGAAAGGTGATCATTTCACTCAAGCTGCCGATATTTACAGTTTTAGAATTATTATGCTGAATTAGCTGTGAAGTTTTGATACGGATTGTGACCTGAATTTAATTTAGTGACACCAAAATGTTATGCTAAATTAGCCAATCAAATGTTTTGATTATAATATGAAAAAAAGTCTACAACTGTTGAGATTCTTAATAAATTTTAAAAATGAATTTTAGTTGCTGATGATTGCAATTATAATTAAGGATGAAAATGACTTAAACCGTGAGCTTAAAAAACATGATTGTCTGGTTTATGATAATTCTTGCTATCATAAATATGACTCAATCCAATACAAAAAAAAAAATTATATTTATTATGATTACCGGGTTTGAAAGATTATTTGATATCCATTATGTCTTGTGGAAGACCGAAATCAGGTCAAACTGTTCCGCATCAATTTGGAATTCATGTCGATTCGGAATTGGCATGTGTCATTAGTGAATCATGAAATGACATTGTCGTTTTAGAATCGGTATCCATTTACCGATTAATAAAAAAAGCGAAAAAAATTTTTTATTAAAAAAATATTAATAAATTAATTCAAATAAATAATAATTCAAATAAAATAAATCAAGAAAAATAATTAATTAAAAAGCAGATAAAATGAATTGTTATATGCTCACCTAAATGCTAAATGCTAGCTAAATTTTCACACATTAAATGAATATATACTGTATATATAATTTAACAATATAATTAATAATTTTTGCATTCCCCATGTAGAACGCATCTGCATTTTCTTGAACATAACGAATTCTTTTTTCTACATGAACACAATTTGGTGCTGCAGTTTGTTTTTTCGGCAATGGTGGGAATCAGGTCGAGTGTCTTGGCTTGAACCAATATTATACATAATACTAATGTTATAAAATTATATAATTAATATTTTTTAATTGTTGATTTTTTTTAATTATTTACTCAAGAAGTATATTTGGCGGGTACTCATTAATATAATGAACTTAATCATATTGAAAATTATAAGTTGGGCGTTTGTTATTATAGTTAGTTGATATTTTATTGTTATGAGTTGGACATGTAAAGTTTTGTCTGGCACTTGCTTCTTTCAATGAAAGAATGTTATTTAATGGTACAATTTTGAGAGCAGAATAATCAGAATTACCAAGCTGTTCAAGTTCATTTGCTAAGTACTAATTGTCAAGGATCCTGAACTCACAGGCAACTTGATAAGAATCACAGTTTAGTTTTTTTTGAAAGATTTTACATGATAAAGATCTTTGATCCATCTTTAATTATCAATAGCAGAAATGCAAATTTTTACTAAATTACCAGGTTCATATACTTGGTTTCATATTTTTCTTTCATTTTGGTTTTAATAAATTTACAGTTTCTTTTAATATTCAAAAGAGCAGCATGGTTAATAATTTCATGTTTCAGATGTATAGAACAAGTTGAATTAATAATATTAAGTAATTGCATTCTAGGTTAAAATATTTAAAATTGTAATAAGTTAATAAAAAATAAAAAATATAATAATAAAATAAAAATATAAAATAATAAAAAATAAATAATAAAATAATAATATATTGCTATTTATATCTGTTATTTTTTGGAATTTAATATTTACATTTTTATTTTAGGTAGTTTAACAGAAGTAGCCTTTTATTTTTCTTTTTGAATAGTAGTATATCAATCTTTGAATTTCTAATTTTTATAATTTCTTGAATATTATCATTAATATTTATTATTATTAATAATTAAATTTCTATAATTTGATATAATTGTTATTTTAAAATTATTTTCAAATAAAAATTAAAGTTTTTAACTTCATATTTTTTAATTTAGAGAATTTTAATTCAGAATCTAGTTTAGAATTACCAAATTTTTTTTTTTAAATATTAATAGTGAGGCCATGCCTTTAACTTTATTAAAATTCAATTAAAGTTTTTATAAAGAAAAGCTTGCTTTTAAATTATATATGAAGAATAAAAACTCAGATATATAATCTGTAACCTAAACCTATAAGAGTGGCCAAGGCTTATTTAGATTTGGGTTTGAACAATAATATAAGAAAGAAGAGTATAGTATTTAATTCATTGGATAATCTAAAAATTAATTTTAGTAATAATTTGTAGTATTAAAATAGAAGGTAAAGACAAATTAGAAGAATGACTATGAGTTGAATTAGTAGAAAGTGTAATTTGAGACTGTGCAGAAAATAAAATACAGTATGAAATCCATATTTGCTGATTTAAGTGAAAAAGAAGTTTGATAAAAAAAATAGTAGTAGTACAGTAAGAAATAGAAGCATTGTGAATAGTAGAAATAAGATCAATAAGAATAAACAAGATAGGTTAAAAATAAGAGAAGATATATATGAAGAATTGTGCAGTTTGAAACTATTAAGTGTGAGAATTTCAATATGTAAATCAGAAATAAAATTGGCAGGCATATTAAGAGTAGTTATATTTAAAATACTATGTATTAAGAGAATTAGAGATTAAGTGATAAGATAGTCTAATAAAATAAAAAGCTAATTTGGTTATATTAATGACAGAAGGAAAAAAGTGAAGAGTTATATTTATGAAGAATATGAGAAACAGAAAGTTCATTTATAAGGATTTTAATTCAAAAAGTTTTTAGAATAGATAAATAAAAGTTGTAAATAAAATTAGAAATTTTTTAATTATTGTTAATATAAAACTATGTAGCTTCTCAGTTAATGTCAAATACAATAGTAAACTATTGTTAAAAATAATATTAAAATATCTAAAGTGTTCTAATATAGGCTTGGCATATAGTTTGAATAGTGTATTAGATAGGAATTTTAATAGAAAATTTATTAATAAAAGAAGTATAATTGAGGTTATAAAGATTATTAGTTAAAAATATTAAATAAAATAATATTTGGTAATTATAAGCAAGTTGGTCAGCAAGATTGTTAAATAAGTCATTTTGGTTTGTATTAATTTTGTGAAAAATAAGCTAAATTTCATAAAACTTAATAAAATTGATGAATGTTTGTTAAATAGAGAAATATAGAATATGAGTATAAGAAAGAATAGATGCTAATTGATAAATATTATTATATTTAAAGATTACTAATTGTAAGTCAATAAATATATAAACAGAGCAATATCTAGAAGCAGTAATAATTGCTAAAAGAATAGCAAGAATTTTAGCTTTGAAGAAGCATAACCACAGTTAAACTTGTGTCTAAAATGAGTTAATAGTTGTAGAGTTGTTAACTTGAACCCAACATATGCTCATAGAACATTGCAAGGTACCAAAATCAATAACAGAACTATTAATATAAAATGAAATAAATAATTTGAGTTAGCAATAGTCTAAAAATTATTAAAAAGTTGACATGTTTCAAAAATAGAAAATAATTGTTATATATTAATTGTAAATGAAGAAGAAAATAATATATATAATAGATGTCAAAGGGCAACAAAGTATGTAATATCAAGAAAGTTTGTATAAAAGTTAAGAGTTTTGTCAGGATTAATGCAATAAAGTAGTTTAGTAGATAAGTTAGTAGAAATAAAGATAGTATATTAGTTAGTAATTGTATTTGAATTAAAATGATATCTGATATATAATATAGTAGTAGAAGGAGAAGTAGATTAAAGATTAAAGAACTGAAACTGGAATAAGTAATGCCAGTAGTTAATAAAAGTAAGGTTAGTAAAAATATATTATATCTTCTGGTCTTGCCAATAATTATTTAATTATCAAGAACAGTGAGTAATCAAAATTTAGTATTAGAGGTAAAGTAATCAGTAGAATAGCAGAAGTAATTTATAAAAGATAAGTTGTAATAATTATATAGAATGCATTAGTAAAAATGACTTGTAGTAATGTTCTCAAAAATAGTAAAACTATTGCTATATAACATTTTTTAAATTTGTTAAGTCTGGGTAAAATATATTGCTAATATAATAAATATGAATTGTCATAAGTAATGAGTTGTTTCAAAAAAAGAAGTTTATAGTGTCTGAGTTGTTTTTCAAAAATAGGTATTTTGGATAAGAAGAAAGAAGAAATTTAAGAGAGATAGTTCTATCATTTAGGGTATATAAAATATTGTAGATTGGACTAGTTGAAAAAGTTCAGCCTATGTGTTTAATAAGTTGTATTATTTTGAAATTTGTAATTAAGTGATTAGGTTTATTAATGATTGGTTTAAAATGAAAAAATATTAGTAAAAGATCAGAGATTGTTTTGAATTCATATATAAGTAGATATGTTTAGTAAATCAGAGTTGTTAAGTTATTTAAGAAGATTGAAAATGTAATATTGTAGTTAAATATCTCAAATATATTTAATGTTGTAGATTTAAGGATGTAATAGAGTAGAATTACCAAATTTAAAACTATTTATATATTCTAATTTAGACTTTTTTATGTTTTCTAATTCAAGATCTTATAGTATGTTTTTTTTTTTTTTTTTGAAATGCCAAAGTAGAAACTTTATTAAGTAATAGAAGAATTATATTAAAGATTTCTAAACTACATTTGTGCTACTTATTTTAAGACATCCAATGTGATATTACATCTCCATTTCTATATAACACTATTATTAATTATTTCAAATTAATTTTAAGTATAGAAAGGTTGGAAAAAAACCTAAAGTGATAGTTTTGGCATTTAGTAAATACAGTTAGTAAGTGAGTAGCCTAAAAATAACCAGTTTTTAATAGATATAGTAGAGTCAATAGTAGATGTATTTGAGATATTAGATGTTGATTAAGAGATGAGAATTAGAGAGTAGATTTTTGAATGTTTGGATTTGTTAGTTAATTGTGAGCTTTTTCTCATTGTTGTTAAAGAATGTTACATGGTAGCCATATTTGTTGATAGAACCAATTAAGAGAAGCATTTGATAAGGTTGTTAAAAAGAGTAATATTGTTTTATAAAGAAGTATTTTAATATTATCATATAAAGATATGGGATAGAGGCCTTAGATACAATTTAAAAAATTAAGATGTAGTAATGTATTAAGGTAGTAGAATAATGTAATATAAATATTATTTGTAATTTCAATAGAGATATTTAGTTGTTGAGTAATATTTGTAGTTAAGTTATAAAGAATTTGTTGAAGGTTGAATATTTGTTTAAAGCAAATTAATAGATGAAATATATCTTCGATTAATTGACAATGAATACAATTTAAAGTAGTGTATAATAAGGGATAGCATATATTAAGATTTTGCATAGTTGGTAAGTTGTTATTGATAATTATTAGTTGAACTGAATAGAATTTTTGATCATTATTAAGTGAATTAATAATATTAAGATTGGTAGACCATTTAATAGAAAGTGGGTTTTGAAAGTATTTAAGTTGTGACCAAGTAAGAAGTGATTAAATAGGTAATGTATTTTGGAGAAAGGAGTGAGTTTTAGTAAAGATTATATAATCATGTCATGTAAAGTAAGGAGGAAGTATTGTTTTAAAGTTGGATACAATTTGGTATTTATTAGTATCTTGTTTGGCTAGGAGATTGGCTTAATTGTAGAAAGAGTTATTAAAATGAGATTTGATTTTATGAAAAGAGATATTAAGAGACTTTGTTTTAATAAGATAATGAATGATGAATAAAATATTCTAGTTTTTTATATAAGAGAATTTATGTAATGATAGAAATAGTTGAATATTTTTAAGTGCAGAAAGATTGTCTAAATGAATATTATTTTGTGAGTTTATTGGTAAGATAAGGAGAAGATATATTATTGCTTTAATTTCTGCTTGGGTAGAGTCAGGATATGAAGAAATAGAACAGTTAAATTTGATTTGGATATTGTATTCAGAAATCCATCTAATTCCAATTTTAGGATGTAATGTTTGAGCATTAATATTTGAGACATCTGTATAGAATTGAGTGTTGTTTGGAAGATTTTTTGCTAATAAAAATAATTCAATGAGTTGATTTTGGTAGTTAGAAGATGATATGTATTTTTGTATTATCATATAATTCTGAAAATAAGCACCACTGGCCTGTACTATACCAATTTTGGCCTGTATTATAATTATTTTAGCCAGCATTATATGCAAAAAAGAGGTGCTTATTTTCAGAACTATATGGTATTTGTATTTCCATTTCAGGAATGTATATAATTGGGGTTTGAGTTGGTATAAGTGGTGGAGAAGTTTGTTGTAGTATATTGATAAGTGCATAAATTTCATAATTATCAATATTGAGAGAATAGTTATTATCTTTTTTTGATGACTTAATATTTGAAATATTAATGAAAGTTTGAGATAACATTATAGGTGGGTTAGCAAAAGTCAACAATATTGAGCCATGAAGAGTGTTGTTAATTGAGAAAAAATTAGATGAATTCTTTGTAAAAAGAATTTGGGAATTATTGAGAAGAATTGATCATTGATTTAATAGTAATAGATGATAAAGTGTAATTGTATCAAGAGAATTAATAAAGATGTTAATATTAGGTAAATTAAGATGTGGCCATGTTTGGTGTATAGTACTATTTTGAATTAGATTACAAAGTTTAGTAAACCAGAAAGAAGTGGGTCTGTGAATAGATTTTTTAGTTTGTATATATATATTATTTTAAGATAAAAGATATAAGTTGTTAGTAGTTGTAATTTGTTCAATAAAGAGTATTTTATTATTGCAGAGACTATTTGTTAAAGAGGAAGAAATATTAGGTAGAAGGATATCATATATTGTTTTTGTTGTTGTAGAGATGTTAGTTGGTAGTATATTAAATGAGTTATTAAGTAGAAAATAAATATTAGATTTATGTAGAAGTGAAAGTTGAAAAATAAAAGAGAATTTTTTTGTTTTTAGTGAGAATTTAGAGGATGTATCAGAAAAAAAAAGTGGTTGCCATATTTTAGTAAGCCAATTTTTAATTCTGGCTTCACCAATATGTTTAAGAAGTGGGGTAGAGTAGAAGATATATTCAATTGTTAATATTGCGACTTTTTGAGTTAAATGTTGAAAGTTTGGAAGTTTAAAAGACAGTGAGTTTGTAAGAAGAATATTAGATGTATTTTTTGCTAAATGAAGCATTATTTTGGTTGTAATTAAAAGTAGTCATGAGAGTTTTTGTTGTTGTGTTTTGGATATAGATAAGATTTGCAAAAGATATTCTAAGGATAGTTGTAGTATTGCATTAAAGAATGTAGAAATTTGTTTAGATATAAGCATTTTATATTTAATTAATGAGAGAAAGTTTTCAATTTTATTTTGAAGCATTTCAAAAGTTGGTTTAGTAGAACCATTTTCATCAAAGTAGATACCAAGATATTGTATAATTTCATGTAGTTTTCATAGAGGTATTATTTGGTTATTGTAATAAAGTGTTAGTATAGTGATATTTAGTTTGTTTTTGTTTTGAGAGATATATAAAAGATAAGATTTAGTTGAATTAATTTCAATGTTATTAAGATCATATAGTTGTTGTATATCATTAAGAATATGTTGAAGGGTTTCAGGATTTTCACTGTACTAAACAGTATCATCTATGAAAGCCATAAGAGGTATAGTTATTGTAGAAGGTGATATGTTGGAAATAATCTCAAGTGGTAAAAAGGAGGTAATTTTAAGTATATGATTGTTATATTTATTATTAATATAGGTTAAGATTGGATCATAATAAATTTTCTAGAGAAGAGAAGAGTATGTTTCACTTTGTTCGATACCAGATTTGATATGAACAGGTAATGTAAGACTATGTGCAGTAATTATTCTAGCTTGATAGTCTGTATGTAGTTTAGTAATAAGTTGGATTCTTTGAAAAGGAATACCAATTCTTTGCAAGTGTTCTGTAATTGAGATATGTTGATTTTATCAAAAACTTTAGACATGTCTTAAAACATTATCCAAGCTTCTTTATTGAAATTTTTATAGTGCTCAATAGTATTGTTAAGGATTTGGATAGGGATATGTGTTAAAGAGTTTTTGGTAGCAGTGAAGTTGAGATTTAAAAGGAGTTTATTAGAATTAATGATATGATCTAGTCTTTGTATAAAGATTTTAGTGAAGCATTTTTTCATTAGTTCTATAATTGAGATAGGATGAACTTGATTAAGTGTGAAGTCCCAAGAAGATTTTTTTGAAATAAGAAAAATATTGGATGTTTTTCAGTCAGATGAAATTTTTTGAACTTAAAGACATATGTTGATAAATAATTTAAGAGAAATTTGGCCAATATGGCCTACATATTTAATATGTTTATAGTTTGTTTTGAGAGGACCTGCAGCTTTTTGAAGAAGAAGATTTTGAATAGTATTTTGCCATTCATCATCAGAGATATTGTTAAATAAGTCATGATAGTATATTTTAAGTTCAAGATGAAGTTGGTATAGTTGGTAAAAATCAGATGTAGATTGAATTTGTTGAAGAGGTTTTTCATTAAAGTATTTACTAAAGTGAGCATGAATAGCTTGTTTAATATGATCTTCTTCTGTTAATAAAAAGTTATTTATTAAAAGTCTATCAATATGTATGCTATTATATTTTTCCAGAATGTTTTTAAAGAATTTTTTTGGTTGTGATTGGAAAAGTTGATTGTGATTCTCAATTTTTTGTTGAATTTTTTTTTGAGTTTGTTGTTAGTAAAAGGGATTGAGTGCTAGTTTAATATGGTTAAATTCTTGTTTGATTAAAGAGTGTAGGTTGTTAAAAGTTTGTAGTTCGTCAATAAGGTTTTCAGGATATTTGGTTGTATAATCTTTAAGGAGATTATGAAAGTTGGATGATTGTAGATAGTTTTTTAAATATTGTATTTGTTTATATCTATAAAAGAGTGCATATCATTTGAAAAGTTTGTCATCTTTAATTTCCTGAATTGTTTTAATGCTTTTGTAAAGGATGTTTTTTAAAGCAGCTTTAGTAAGTGCTTTAAGTATTTTATTTCAAGTTATATTAAGTTCATTTTGATTTGAAATGTTGAATATTTAATTTTGTAATTGGCAAAGACTTTGTGATGTTTGATTTGAATAATTTTCAATATTTTTCTTTGAACATGATTTTCAAAGAAACTTTTTTCTTGTATGTTGTTTAGTGGGTTTGGTTTTGTTGATAGTTATAGAAATTTCAAGAGTAATAATTTTATAGTCCAATTCAGATGAGATATCCTCAAGGATATCAGTATATTCAATTTGAGATATATTTAAATTTGTCCATATTTGTCAATTTTGCTATTAGAAGTTGAACAAAAAAATGTAAAGTTTGATGTTATAGTGAAAAAAAATTGATATATATCTTTAAATTGATGACTGATTAAGTATTTGAGAATTTGAGATTTTGGAATAGAAGTATTTTTTGGAGGATATCTATCTTGGCAAGGGTTTAGAATACTGTTGAAATCACTGAGTATTATGAGTTGATAGTTAGAATTATTGCAAAGTAAAATAATTTGTTCTTGAATTTTAGCACTTAGTTATTTTTTCTCTAAAGTAGAGAGATATATTTGAAGAATACAAATAGAGTTGTATTTAAAATGTAGATCTAAGCCAATTATATGACCATTATAATTATGTATTCTAGCAATGTATTTGGAGATTCTTTTATGTATAAAAATTCCAACATCTGTTTGATAAGGATTTTTATAAGAACTCCAAAAGCTGTTATGATTTTAAAGATTTTAGTTAAAGATTTTTCCTTCTTTAGAGCTAAGATGTGTTTCTGATAATTTAAAGATATCAAAATTATATTAATTAATAATATCTATAAGTGAGCTTTTTTTTGAATATTGAAGTAGACCATTAATATTTAAAGAACCAATTTTTATAGGAATTGAAATTATGGATATAAGAGATGTTTGAAGAGAAGAAATATTATTAGTTAAAGAATTATCAGATAAATATAATATAGGAGAGATAGGATTTGTTATATTGAGATTATTAGTATTAAAGAAATAAGAATCTGATAATAAATTAGGAACTGAGTATTGTTGATATGATTTGATAGATAGGTTATAGTATTGATAATAAAGTGATTTAGAAAGAAGTACATGATTTGGTATTATATTATTGTTTAAGTTTTTATAAACATGTGTTTCAGTAAGTGTAGTATTGATAAAGATTTTAAATAGTTTATTAAATAGTTTATTTTTTAGATGTTGAAGAAAATTTAAAAGTGTTTGATTAGGTAGTAAAGTTGAAAGATTATAATAAGATAAGAAGGTATTGTAACAAGAAGGATCCTTGAGGTTAGAGGAGGAGTTGGAATTCAAGAATGAGTAATAGGTTTCTGCAAGGTCGCTCACCATTTTAAGCTCAGCTCACACAGCTGCAAAAGATACTGTAATCTTCCTTGTATGTTGGGTCTGACTGTTATAATCTCAGTCTTTCATGTAATCTTATAGTATATTAATGCTTTAAAATAGTAAACTTGCAAATTCAAATATAATTATAATATATCTAAAAATTTATTCAAACTATAATTTAAAATCTTTTGGTTTAAAATCTTTTAATTAGAAGTTTTTATATTTTCTAATTCAGAATTATCATATTTTCTACTATAATATTATCTAAAGTAGAATATTTGATTTACTAATATTTAAATTATTATTATTAATATTAGTCATCTTATTAAACATAATACATCAACTTGATATATTTGAATTAAAATATAATTACCCAAAATTTTACATATTAACTTGCAATTAAATAAATATATTTAATATTTAAAAATTTATAAAATATATTTATTAAAAAAAAATTAAATTAATTTTTGATTATATATTATTTAAAAAAATCTCAAAGTTGGTTAATTTTTTTAAAAAAAATTAAAATATTGAAATTTTTTGATATATTTCTAAATTAATCAATCATAATTAAGTATTTTTTGTACTACTATACAAGTACCTTGGTGTAATCTTTATATATAAACTTGCAAAATTTCAACTATAATTATTATGTAAAAAAAAAGTATAATAAAAAGAAAATTACCTATTTAAATTAGCTTACTATATAAAAAATTAATAATTTTATATAGTAAAATTAATAATACTTATATAAAAAAGTTAGTAATTATAATTTTTTTTTAATTTTTAAAGATTTTATTTATATTTATATATATAAAATAAACCTTTTAATATATATTTTATATTTATATTATTTAAAAATATATTAA